>JAQQAC010000477.1:34037006-34077238 GCA_029783875.1 Phataginus tricuspis
GCGGCGGAAATCTCATCCCAAACCACATGTATTTATGTAAATACAGCAAATTCAACTATCCCTAAAAGAGAGAATAGAAGATACAGGATGACACCAGACTACAGCTACACCTGAGAGGACTCGGCACTCCGCGAGGCAGAGCAGCGTACCGGCGGAATGGTGGAACAGCAGCGCCACCTACAGGATCCTCACTGAAAAAACACGTGGCTGGCTTTTTTTTCTCTCTATTTTCCCTTTCTTCTTTTTTTCTTTTTCTGACCACTTCTATCATCATGAAAAGACAGAGAAATATGGTAAAAAGAAAACTTATGCAGAAAACCCCAGACCGGACTACCCAAGAGAGGGAGACAGAAGGGATGGACATGCACAATCTTCCTGAAAAAGAATTCAGAATAAAAGCCATAACCATACTGATGGATCTACAGAGAAATATGCAAGACCTAAGGGAGGAAGTGAGGGAAGTGAGGAAAGACAATGCAGAGATGAGACAACGATGGACACGCTTAGCAGCAGACTGGACATGATTCAAGAGACTGTTAATGGGATGGAAATCAGAGAACAGGAATACAGAGAAGCTGAGGCAGAGAGAGATAAAAGGATATCTAGGAATGAAAGAATATTAAGAGAACTGTGTGACCAATCCAAACGGAACAATATTCGCATTATAGGAATACCAGAGGAAGAAGAGAGAGAAAAAGGGATACAAAAGGTCTTTAAGGAAATAATTGCTGAAAACTTACCCAAGCTGGGGATGGAAATAGTCTCTCAGACCATGGAGGCCCATAGATCTCCCCACACAAGGGACCCAAGGAAGACAACACCAATACACATAATAATTAAAATGGCGAAGATCAAAGATAAGGAAAGAGTATTAAAGGCAGCTAGAGAGAGAAGAAATATCACCTACAAAGGAAAATTCATCAGACTATCATCAGACTTCTCAACAGAAATCTTACAGGCCAGAAGAGAATGGCATGATATATTTAACGTAATGAAACATAAGGGCCTCGAACCAAGAATATTGTATCCAGCACAATTATCATTTAACTTGGACGGAGGGATTAAACAATTTCCAGACAAGCAAAACCTGAAGGAATTTGCCTCCCATAAACCACCACTTTGGGATATCTTAAAGGTACTGCTCTAGATGGAAGCACTCCTAAGGCTAAAAAGAGGTCACCAGAGAAAACAAAATCATAGCTAAGAAAGCAGATCATCCAAATACTAACTAAAGGCAAAGAATAAAACACCTAGTATATAAAGAATGGAGGAGGAAGAATAAGAAGGGAGAGAAATAAAGAATCATCAGACTTTGTTTACAATAACTTAACAAGAAAGTTAAGTTAGACTCTTAGATAGCAGAGAGGTTACCCTTGAACCTTTGGTAACCATGAATCTAAAGCCAGCAATGGCAATAAGTACATATCTATCAATAATCACCCTAAATGTAAATTGACTGAATGCACCAATCAAAAGACAAAGAGTTACTGAATGGACAAAAAAGCAAGACCCATCTATATGCTGCTTACAAGAGACTCACCTCAAACCCAAAGATATACACAGACTAAAGGTGAAGGGATGGAAAAAGATATTTCATTCAAACAACAAGGAGAATAAAGCAGGTGTTGCAGTACTTGTATTAGACGAAATAGACTTCAAAAAGAAGAAAGTAGCAAGAAATAAAGAAGGACATTACATAATGATAAAGGAGTGAGTCCAACAAGAAGCTATAACCATTATAAATATATATGTACCCAACACAGGGGCGCCAGCATATTTGAAACAAATACTAACAGAATTAAAGGAGGAAATAGAAAGCAATGCAGTCATTTTAGGAGACTTCAAAACACCACTCCCTCCAAAGAACAGATCAACCAGACAGAGAATAAGTAAAGACACAGAGTCACTGAACAACACACTAGAACAGATAGACCTAACAGACATCTACAGAACTCTACACCCAAAAGCAACAGGATACACATTCTTCTCAAGTGCACATGGAACATTTTCCAGAATAGACCACATACTAGACCACAAAAAGAACCTCAGTAAAGTCAAAAATATTGAAATCCTACCAACCAACTTCTCAGATCACAAAGGTATAAAACTAGAAATAAATTTTAGAAAGAAATCAAAAAGGCTCACAAATACATGGAGACTTAACAACATTCTCCTAATTAATCAAGGGATTAACGACCAAATCAAAACAGAAATCAAAGAATATATGGAGACTAATGACAACAACAACACAAGGCCACAACTTCTGTGGGACGCAGTCTAAAGACACAATTACTGAAATTGGGAAAAGAAGAACAAATGAGGCCCAAAGTCACCAGAAGGAGGGACATAATAAAGATCAGAGAAGAAATAAATAAAATTGAGAAGAATAAAACAATAGAAAAAATCAATGAAACCAAGAGTTTGTTCTTTGAAAAAATAAACAAAATAGATAAACCCCTAGCCAGACTCATTAAGAGAAAAAGAGAATCTACACACATAAACAGAATCAGAAATGAGAAAGGAAAAATAACGATGGACCCCACAGAAATACAAAGAATTATAAGAGAATACTACGAGCATCTATATGCTAACAAGCTGGAAAACCTACAAGAAATGGACAACTTCTCAGAAAAATACAACCTTCCAAGACTGACCAAGCAAGAAACAGAAAAACTAAACAGACCAATCACCAGCAATGAAATTGAAGCGGTAATTAAAAAACAACCCAAGAACAAAACCCCCTGACCAGATGGATTCACATCTGAATTCTACCAGACATACAGACAAGAAATAACACCCATTCTCCTTAAAGTTTTCCAAAAAATAGAAGAGGAGGGAATACTTCCAAACTCTTTCTATGAAGCCAGCATCACTCTAATACCAAAACCGGGCAAAGACCTCATCAAAAAAGAAAATCACAGACCAATATCCCTGATGAACGTAGATGCAAAAATACTGAACAAAATATTAGCAAACCGAATTCAAAAATACATCAAGAGGATCATACACCATGATCAAGTGGGATTCATTCTAGGGATGCAAGGATGGTACAACATTCAAAAATCCATCAACATCATCCACCACATCAACAAAAAGAAGAACAAAAACCACATGATCATCTCCATAGATGCTGAAAAAGCATTTGACAAAATTCAGCATCCATTCATGATTAAAACTCTCAACAAAATGGGTATAGATGGCAAGTACCTCAACATCATAAGGGCCATATATGACAAACCCACAGCTAACATCATACTTAACAGCGAGAAGCTGAAAGCTTTTCACCTAAGATCGGGAACAAGACAGGGATGTCCACTCTCTCCACTCTTATTCAACATAGTACTGGAGGACCTAGCCACGGCACTCAGAAAAAACAAAGAAATACAAGGCATCCAGACTGGTAAAGAATAAGTCAAATTGTCACTATTTCAGATGACATGATATTGTACATAAAAAACCCTAAAGACTGCACTCCAAAACTACTAGAACTAATATCTGAATTCAGCAAAGTTGCAGGATACAAAATTAGCACACAGAAATCTGTTGCTTTCCTATATATTAACGATGAACTAACAGAAAGATAAACCAGAAAAACAATTCCATTCACAATTGCATCAAAAAGAATAAAACACCTGGGAATAAACCTAATGAAGGAAGTGAAAGACCTATACCCTGAAAACTACAAGACACTTCTAAGAGAAATTAAAGAGGACACTAACAAATGGAAATGCATCCCATGTTCTTGGCTAGGAAGAATAAATATTGTCAAAATGGCTATACTACCTAAAGCAATCTACAGATTCAACGCAATCCCTATCAAAATACCAACAGCTTTCTTCAATGAACTGGAAAAAATAATTCTAAAATTCATATGGAACCACAAAAGACCCCGAATAGCCAAAGCAATCCTGAGAAGGAGGAATAAAACAGGGGGAATTATGGTCCCTGACTTCAAGTTCTACTACAAAGCCACAGTAATCAAGACAATTTGGTTTTGGCATAAAAACAGACCCACAGACCAGTCGAACTGAATAGAAAATCCAAACATTAACCCAAACATATACAGTCAATTAATATTTGATATAGGAGCCTTAGATATACAATGGGAAGTTGACAGCCTCTTTAGCAGCTGGTGTTGGCAAAACTGGACAGCTACATGTAAGAGAATGAAACCGGACTACTGTCTAACCCCATACACAAAAGTAAACTCAAAATGGATCAAAGACCTGAATGTAAGTCATGAAACCATAAAACTCTTAGAAAAAAACATAGGCAAAAATCTCTTGGACATAAACATGAGTGACTTCTTCATGAACATATCTCCCCGGGCAAGGGAAACAAAAGCAAAAATGAACAAGTGGGACCATATCAAGCTGAAAAGCATCTGTTCAGCAAAGGACACCATCAGTAGAACAAAAAGACATCCTACTGTATGGGAGAATATATTCATAAATGACGTATCCGATAAGGGGTTGACACCCAAAATGCCTAAAGAACTCACGCACCTCAACAAACAAAAAAGCAAATAATCCAATTAAGAAATGGGCAGAGGACATGAATAGACACTTCTCTAAAGAAGAAATTCAGTTGGCCAACAGGCACATGAAAAGATGGTCCACATCACAAATCATCAGAGAAATGCAGATTAAAACCACAATGAGATATCACCTCACACCAGTAAGGATGGCCACCATCCAAAACATAAATAACAACAAATGTTGGTGAGGACGTGGCGAAAAGGGAACCCTCCTACACTGCTGGTGGGAATGCACATTAGTTCAACCATTGTGGAAAGCAATATGGAGGCTCCTCAAAAAACTCAAAATAGAAATACCATTTGACCCAGGAATTCCACTCCTAGGAATTTACCCTAAGAATGCAGCAGCCCAGTTTGAAAAAGACATATGCACCCCTATGTTTATCGCAGCACTATTTACAATAGCCAAGAAATGGAAGCAACCTAAGTGTCCATCAGTAAATGAATGGATAAAGAAGTGGTGCATACACACAATGGAATTTTATTCAGCCACAAGAAGAAAATAAATCCTACCATTTCCAACAACATGGATGGAGCTAGAGGGTATTATGCTTAGTGAAATAATCCAAGTGGAAAAATACAAATATCAAATTATCTCACTCATACGTGGAGTATAAGAAGAAACAAAAAAACTTAAAGAACAAAAACAGCAGCAAACTTACAGAACCCAAGAATAGACTAATAGTTCCCAAAGGGAAAGGAATTGAGGAGGATGAGTGGGAAGGGAGGAACAAGGGGGAGAAAGGGGCAGTACGATTAGCAGACGTAATGTTGGGGGGGCACAGGGAGGGCTGTACAACCCAGAGAAGATAAGTAATGATTCTATAGCATCTCACTACGCTGATGGACAGTGACTGTAATGGGGTTGGTGGGTGTGACCTGATGAAGGGGGTAGTTTAATAATCATAATATTGCACATGTAATTGTAGATTAATGATACCAAATTAATTATATTTAAAAAAGCCCCTTCACACACACACACACACACACACACACACAAAAAAAAAAGCACAGTAACTGTTCCGATAAAGGAAGTTAAGGGTTATCAGGGAACACATGGCCGGCACACCTAACAGGAGGAATTTGCAGAGAAATAGAGTTAAGTTGAGACCTGCAGAAAAAATTCAAGTGAGCTAGAGGAGAGAGGAAGAGAGAATTCAGATAAAGGAATAGTCTGCGAAACCCAGGAGATAAGAGGCTATACCTTTGAAGGAACAAAAGAATTTCAGTACAGTTGAATCCCAGGATATAAAGAGGTACAAGTAATAAGACATAAGGTGGGACAGGAATGCAAGGCCAACCCCTTGAAATGCCTCATAAGTTATGGTAGTAATTTTAAATTTTATCTTAAGGGCAACCAGAAGCCAATGAAGGTTTTTAAACTGGAGAGTCATATGAGCAGATAGGACTCCCCAGATATAGAGATCACTACCAGGACAGTGATTCTCAACTCTGACTACATATTACAATCATCTAAGAAGCTTTTGAAAAAAGCCCAGAGACTTTTGGTTTGGGATTGGTCCCAGGTTATCTGCTTTTAAGGCACCCAAAGTGATACAGAGTGTAGTCACAGGCTCCAGGAGCCATTTGGTGAATGGACTGGTGAGGAGCAAGATCCAAAGCTATGGAAATATCCCAGACAATTTGATGGTAGTCTGGAAAAAGTGGGGGCAACAGAGAGAACTAAAATTAACTTCCAACTAAAAGTTGTTTGGAAAGTAGAATCAGCACAACTTGATCATTGACTGGATGTGGTAGAGTCACTATTTATAAGAATACTATCCACAAAACAAAGAAAAGAAGGCATCCAGATTGGTGAGGAAGAAGTCAAACTATCACTGTTTGCAGATGACATGATATTGTACCTAAAGAATGCAGGATACAAAATTAATACACAGATATCTGTTGCATTCCTATACATTAACAATGAACTAGGAGAAAGAGAAATCAGGAAAACAATTCCATTCACAATTGCATTAAAAAGAATTTTAAATACCTAGGAATAAATCTAACCAAGGAGGTGAAAGACCTATACCCTGAAAACTACAAGACACTCCTAAGAGAAATTAAAGAGGACACTAATAAATGGAAATTCATCACATTCACTCATCTGTGGAGTATAAGAACAACAACAAAAAAAAAACTGAAGGAACAAAACAGCAGCAGACTCCCAGAACCCAAGAATGGACTAACAGTTACCAAAGGGAAAGGGACTAGGGAGAATGGGTGGGAAGGGAGGGATAAGGGGAAAACGGGGCATTATGATTAGCACACATTGTTTTGGGGGGCGGGCATGGGCAAGGCAGTATAGCACAGAGAAGACAAGTAGTGATTCTATAGCATCTTAATACGCTGATGGACAGTGACTGTAATGGGGTATGTGATGGGGACTTGATAATGGGGGGAATCTAGTAACCACAATGTGGTTTATGTAAGTGGTATTAATGATACCAAAAAAAAAAAAGAATACTATCCACAAAATATTTAGAGAAAAAAATGGAATTTACAAAGGGTTAAGTTTTGTATTTTTTAATTTTTTTGTTTCAAATACATGAACATATGCATAGAAAAAATATGAAAAAATAAAGATAGATAACAACTGTTACCTCTTGGTACATTTACAAAGGACCTTTATTTCTATTTCATATTCTTCTTCTATATTATAAAAATTTCAAAAGACAAGTATGTATTACTTTCAAAATTTTAAATACTTATATTCAATGTAAAAATTAAGACATTTTTAACAGTCTGTAACAGAAGTTTCCCTGTCAAGCCCATGGCTTCAAGTTCTTTCCAAAGGCTGTATCCACATCTTCTTTCCTGAAGTTGAAAGATGCTCCAAGGCAGGGCTGTTTGCTACCCAGTCTTGGACTTCCAACCCACTAGACAGTCACAGCTGCTACTTTTTAAAGTCCCTAAAATTAAGGCATTACTTACATATTAAAAAATTCATCCATTTTATCTGTACAATTTGATGAACTTTCGTACTGTTTACAATTGTGTAACCACAATCACAAGCTTTTCTCATGCCCCTAAAAACTTTTCTCTTGTCCCTTTGTAGTGGGTCCCCTCCCCATTCCTGACTCCAGGCAACGAGTCATCTGCTTTCCCACAATAGTTTTGCCTTTTCTAGAATTCCAACTAAATGAACTCATGTTGTAGGCAGTCTGTGTTTGACTACTTTCACTTAGCACAAACATTTATCCATGTTGTACTGATACTGTTATTTTTTATTACTTAGAAAAATATTCCATGGTGGGGATATAACATGTACTCACCAGTTGATGAACATTTGCATTGCTTCCAACCTTTTGCTATATTATGAATAATATTGCTATGAACTTTTGGATTCAGGTCTCTGTGGAAACATGTTTTCATTTCCCTTAGATAAATGCCTACAACTGCTGGGTCATATGGTAAGTGTATGTTTAACTTTACAAGATTCTGCCACACTGTTTTCCAACAGGACTGTACAATTTTGCATTCCCATCAACACATTATGAGTGTTCCACTTACTTGACAACACTGAGAGTATCTGATATAGGCTAATGTAAAGGTTTCCCAGAAGTACTTTTTATTCTAAAAAACAAATTAAATTATCCATTAAAATCTGAATGTAAATATTTGAACTCCTATAAAAATATATATAGCTTTCCTAGATATAAGGATTAGCTTTAAATTACAGTTAAACCAGTTCAAATTTACCTTTTAATGATCTCTTCCTTTCACGTGTCCTTACCTGAGCTGCTCAATTTTCTCTGGATTAACAGGACCCTTCCCAAAAACCCGGTCTATCTCCTCATATAGTTTATTCTGAATGTCTTCAGAGGTGGTTAAAAAGCAGATTGCCCAGGTGCACACTAAATGAAAATTAATATTGATAACAATGAAAACAGCTAATTCATAGTTTGGGTGTAGAGTAAGAAAAAACTTACCTTTCCTTGGCATTTTCCTGTTTTCTCTGACACAGAAGACAAATATGCTACTAAATATAAAACAAGGTTGTTCACAGGATTTGAACCTCACTGGACAGAACATGAATATTTACAGAACACTCCCAATGTTCTGGAATGTGAAATCTGGAAGATTTCTCTCTTAAAACAGGCAAGTAACTGAAGCCACTTAATGTATTTTATCTTAGGTAAAAACAGTAATGATAATAAATAAACTTCACATCTGAGGGAATGTTAAATGTTGATAACTATGATGAGTTGTCTCATTCATTCAACATTGGAAAATCAAAAAATTGATTTATAAGTTCTCTCAGGAGTCCTAATAAAATAATTTATACAAATCAAAGTAGCAGATTTACCTATAAATCAATATTCTAAATTTTAACTTGAAATGGCAGGTACAATGGCCTAAGAACTTAGGACTTGGTAAATTGCTTAGGACAGCGGCTCTAAAAAAAGTCGCCTGTGAGTTGGCTGATGGGACAACTCCACATTCACAGATTCTTATTCAGTAGGTTTAAGATGGGGTCCAGGCATTAAATGATCAAATAACAAATACCACAATTATTTGATGAATCCCAAAATTTGAAGATCACTAAACTTATGGCTTACTTTTGCTAAAAATGGTTTATGGATGATACTCACTGAGGAAATGAAAAGGGAAGAAAATCACAAGATGAATATAAACCAGAGGAAACAGAGTAGTTATATTTCCCTTAGGAATCCACTGAGATTACAACTATTCAAAGAATGGAAGAACCATCCAAGTACATATTACCTCTTTACCTAGATTATGTTTAAGATGATCCATCTATAGCTCTACTTTTTCCATGATAAGTACTTTTTAAAATGCTCTTAGTAGTTTCTACCTCTACTTATTAATCATCTCTCCTGATTTAAAGGCCAACTTAAGTCTACCTCAAAGTCAGTATTTTTTTAATGTGTGCTTAATTCACATGTTACCCGGTTCCTATACCTGGAAAAGACATAACTCACTTTCTGCATTAAATATTATTGTCAAGCAAATAAGTAGCTACCTGGTACCAATTATTTTGATAATTTACTTAAATCCAGAGCTCATTTAAGGTACGTAAGTAACTGCCTGTGCTTAACATTTTCCTACATATACTTTTTTATTATGGCTTTGGAGTGAACTATACAAGAGATGTGAAACTTGCACAGTGAACAATACTTTCATGTACACTATTTTATGACAATTTACAGTAATATACAATATTGAAAGATTTAGCACAAGGATTGCATACAGTAGGCACTCATATACCTTCCTTGACTATATTATCACTTAAAATTAATATAACTGTATAAAGTTAATAATCTCAAACATTGGATGTTTTATACAACTCTATTAAAAAGTATGACTAGGGATAGTTTAAAAATGTGATTTTAAGCAACTGAAAATTCTTTAGTTACAATACTGAACCAAGACACAATTTTATAGTTGAAAGATAGCTTAGATGTAATCTAGACTTAAACCCTTATTTTAGAAAAAGAAAATGTAGAGGTAAGTATCTGCTCAAGCCTAGTAAGTGGCAGAGGAAGGACTTTAATTAAGGTTTCCTTCCTATCTTGACTCTCAAAAACTTCAGAGGTACTTAAAAAGTAAACAACCCATGTTTTAAATCAGCGTTCAGTATTTTATGTTAGTATACTTTTATGTATATACACACATTTTTATGACTACTGCATGAATGAATGGTTCTGTACTAAACTAAAATCTATTAAGGACACCTAGAAACATCACACATTTCACAATTTTAAATAAAAATCATCCTCAATTCCACCAAAAGAGTTCTTCTAAATCATTATTTCTGTGGCCTATATATTCTGTTGGTAGACCTTAAAAATAAAAACTGGATTGTAGTCCAAGTGAAAAGCCATAGGAGGAAATTGAAAAGCTCACTACTCTGGTAGGAAAGGTGTCAATAGCAGTTCATTTTAAAGGCACTAATTAGAATTCACAATCCATAAACTATGTCAAGAAACTTATGGCAATGTTCAGAGGTGGTATGGAGCACCTGGAGTTTTAAAAAAAAGGTATCTGTGGGACTTCCGGGAAGATGGCGGCGTAAGCAGGGCAGCGGAAATCTCTTCCCGAAACTATATATATCGAAGAAAATACAGCAAATACAACTATTCCTAAAAGAGAGACAACAATACACAGTAAAGCGCACAGGGTGCATCTGCACCTGAGAGGACACAGCACCCTGTGAGGCGGGGAAGATACAGAGCCGCGACCCGGCGGGACCCGAGCAGCCAACCACCCCAGCACACCGGCGAGAGGAGAGGATTCAGAGCCGGGAGGGAGTGGAAGGACACCCCGCAAAATAACCAGCCCCAGTGATCTGGACAAGGAGCGCCTGCACACATCGCGCGGTGTAGCAGAGATTGCAGAGACAGAGGGTGAAGGATTGAGTGGGGAAAGCACCCGGGTCCTTGCAGCTGGCTCAGGAAGAAAAAAAAAAAAAAAAGAAAGAAAAGCGCAAGCTTTTTTCAGCGGCCTTAAAGAGACAGGAGCCCAACGGAAAACAGATCGCCCCGGCACACTCAGCACAGCAGACTGGCAGTCCTGGGGAGTACCAGACCCCTTAGCCGGCAACTGGGAAAGGGGTAGCCGCACGTAGACTTCCCACAGAGATCAACAGCCACCCCAGCCAGAGCTATAAAGGGCCCTGTGGAGCGGCGCAGCCATGGCTGTGGAATACTGGAGCAGCAGTGCCACATACAGCATCCCCACGGAATCAACTCCCGGTGTGCGTTTGTTTTTTCTTTGTTTTTTTTCTGTTTTGTTTTGTTTTTTGTTTTTTCTTCTCTTTCTTTTTCCCTTACTTTTCTTTCTTTTTTTCTTTTTTTTCTTTCTTTCGTTCTTTCGTTCTCTTTTTTTTTTTCTTTTTAAAGTCTTAAAGAGCCCAGCTGACATATGTGGCCAAATACCAGCGACCACTTCTATAGCCATGAAAAGACAGAGGAATATGGCCCAGACTAAGATCAACCAGACAACCACAGAGAGGGAGCCTGAAGGGATAGAAATGCACAATCTTCCTGAAAAAGAATTCAGAATAAAAGTCATAAACATACTGATGGATCTACAGAAAAATGTGCAAGAGCTGAGGGAGGAAGTGAGGGAAGGGAGGAAAGACTATGTAGAAATCAGACAAGCCATCGACGGGCTTAACAACAGACAATATGAGATGCAAGAGACGGCTAATGGAATGGAAATCAGAGACAGGAATACAGAGAAGCTGAGGCAGAGAGAGATAAAAGAATCTCTAGGAATGAAAGAATATTAAGAGAACTGTGTGACCAATCCAATCAGAACAATATTCGCATTATAGGAGTACCAGAGGAAGAAGAGAGAGAAAAAGGGATACAAAGTGTCTTTGAAGAAATAATTGCTAAAAACTTTCCCATGCTGGGGAAGGAAATAGTCTCGCAGTCCACGGAAGCCCACAGATCTCCCAACACAAGGGACCCAAGGAAGACAACACCAAGACACATAATAATTAAAATGGCAAAGATCAAAGATAAAGACAGAGTATTAAAGGCAGCTAGAGAGACAAAAAGATCACTTACAAAGAAAAACCCATCAGACTATCATCAGACTTCTCAACAGAAACCTTACAGGCCAGAAGAGAATGGCATGATATATTTAACATAATGAAACAGAAGGGCCTCAAATCAAGAATATTGTACCCAGCAAAATTATCATTTAAATATGACGGAGGGATTAAGCAATTTCTAGACAAGTGAAAGTTGAGAAGTTTGCCTCTCATAAACCACCACTATAGGATATCTTAAACGGACTGCTCGAGAGGGAAGCACCCCTAAGGCTAAAAAGATGTCACCAGAGAAAATAAAATCATAGCAAAGAAAGGAGACCATCCAAATACTAACTAAAGGCAAAGAATAAAACACCTAGTATATAAAGAATGGAGGAGGAAGAATAAGAAGGGAGAGAAAAAGAAACATCAGACGATGTTTACAATAACTTAACAAGAAAGTTAAGTTAGAATGTTAGATAGTAAAGAAACAACCCTTGAACCTTTCTTAACCACGAATCTAAAGCCTGCAATGGCAATAAGTACATATCTATCAATAATCACCCTAAATGTAAACGGACTGAATGCACCAATTAAAGACACAGAGTAACAGAGTGGATAAAAAAGCAAGACCCATCTATATGCTGCTTAAAAGAGACTCACCTCAAACCCAAAGATATACACAGACTAAAAGTGAAGGGATGGAAAAAGATATTTCATGCAAACAACAAAGAGAAAAAAGCAAGTGTTGCAGTACTTGTATCAGACAAAATACACTGGAAAACGAAGAAAGTAGCAAGAGATAAAGAAGAACATTATATAATGATAAAGGGGTCAGTCCAACAAGAAGATATAACCATTATAAATATATATGCACCAAACACATGAGCGCCAGCATATGTGAAACAAATATTAACAGAATCAAAGGAGGAAATAGAAAGCAATGCAGTCATTTTAGGAGACTTCAACACACCACTCACTCCAAAGGATAGATCAACCAGACAGAGAATAAGTAAAGACACAGAGGCACTGAACAACACACTAGAACAGATAGACCTAACAGACATCTACAGAACTCTGCACCCAAAAGCAGCAGGATACACATTCTTCTCAAGTGCACATGGAACATTTTCCAGAATAGACCACATACTAGGCCACAAAAAGAACTTCAGTAAAGTCAAAAATATTGAAATTCTACCAAGCAACTTCTCAGATGACAAAGGTATAAAACTAGAAATAAATTTTAGAAAGAAATCAAAAAGGCTCAAAATTACATGGAGACTTAACAACATTCTCCTAATTAATCAATGGGTTAACGACCAAATCAAAACAGAAATCAAACAATATATGGAGACTAATGACAAAAACAACACAAGGCCACAACTACTGTGGGACGCAGCAAACGCAGTTCTAACAAGAAAGTATATTGCAATTCAGGCCTATTTAAAGAAGGAAGAACATTCCCAAATGAATAGTCTAAAGACACAATTACTGAAATTGGGAAAAGAAGAACAAATGTGGCCCAAAGTCACCAGAAGGAGGGACATAATAAAGATCAGAGAATAAATAAATAAAATTGAGAAGAATAAAACAATAGAAAAAAATCAATGAAACCAAGAGCTGGTTCTTTGAAAAAATAAACAAAATAGATAAACCCCTAGCCAGACTCATTAAGAGAAAAAGAGAATCTACACACACAAACAGAATCAGAAATGAGAAAGGAAAAATCATGACGGACCCCACAGAAATACAAAGAATTATAAGAGAATATTATGAGAATCTACTTGCTAACAAGCTAGAAAACCTAGAAGAAATGGACAACTTCGTAGAAAAATACAACCTTCCAAGACTGACCAAGCAAGAAACAGAAAAACTAAACAGACCAATCACCAGCAATAAAATTGAAGCGGTAATCAAAAAACTACCCCAGAACAAAACCCCTAGACCAGATGGATTCACCTCTGAATTCTACCAGACATATAGAGAAGAAATAACACCCATTCTCCTTAAAGTTTTCCAAAAAATAGAAGAGGAGGGAATACTTCCAAACTCTTTCTATGAAGCCAGCATCACTCTAATACCAAAACCGGGCAAACACCTCACCAAAAAAGAAAATTACAGACCAATATCCCTGATGAACGAAGATGCAAAAATACTGAACAAAATATTAGCAAACCGAATTCAAAAATACATCAAGAGGATCATACACCATGATCAAGTGGGATTCATCCCACGGATGCAAGGATGGTACAACATTCGAAAATCCATCAACATCATCCACCACATCAACAAAAGAAGAACAAAAACCACATGATCATCTCCATAAATGCTGAAAAAGCATTTGACAAAATTCAGCATCCATTCATGATTAAAACTCTCAACAAAATGGGTATAGACGGCAAGTGCCTCAACATCATAAAGCCCATATATGACAAACCCACAGCTAACATCAAACTTAACAGCAAGAAGTTGAAAGCTTTTCATCTAAGATCAGGAACAAGACAGGGATGTCCACTCTCTCCACTGTTATTCAACATAGTACTGGAGATCCTAGCCACGGCAATCAGACAAAACAAAGACATACAAGGCATCAAGATTGGTAAAGAAGAAGTCAAATTGTCACTATTTGCAGATGACATGATACTGTACATAAAAAATCCTAAAGACTCCACTCCAATACTGCTAGAACTAATATCTGAATTCAGCACAGTTGCAGGATACAAAATTAACACACAGAAATCTGTTGATTTCCTATACACTAATGATGAACTAACAGAAAGAGAAATCAGAAAAACATTTCCATTCACAATTGCATCAAAAAGAATAAAATACCTAGGAATAAACCTAAAGAAGAAAGTGAAAGACCTGTACTCTGAAAACTACAAGACACTCCTAAGATTAATTAAAGAGGACACTAACAAATGGAAATGCATCCCATGCTCTTGGCTAGGAAGAATAAATATTGTCAAAATGGCTATACTACCTAAAGCAATCTACAGATTCAGATTCAACACAATCCCTATCAAACTACCAAAAGCTTTCTTCAATGAACTGGAAAAATAATTCTAAACTTCATATGGAACCACATAAAACCCCAAATAGCCAAAGCAATCCTGAGAAGGAGGAATAAAACAGGGGGAATTACGCTCCCTGACTTCAAGCTCTACTACAAAGCCACAGTAGTCAGGACAATTTGGTATTAGCACAAAAACAGACCCACAGACCAGTCGAACTGAATAGAAAATCCAAACATTTACAGTCAATTAATATTTGATAAAAGAGCCTTGGATATACAATGGGGAGATGACAGCCTCTTCAGCAGCTGGTGTTGGAAAAACTGGACAGCTACATGTAAGAGAATGAAACTGTACTATGGTCTAGCCCCATACACAAAGGTAAACTCAAGGTGGATCAAAGACCTGAATGTAAGTCATGAAACCATAAAACTCTTAGAAAAAAACATAGGCAAAAATCTCTTGGACATAAACATGAGTGACTTCTTCATGAACATATCTCCCCAGGCATGGGAAACAAAAGCAAAAATGAACAAATGGGACTATATCAAGCTGAAAAGCTTCTGTTCAGCAAAGAACACCATCAGTAGAACAAAAAGACATCCTACTGTATGGGAGAATATATTCATAAATGACATATCCAATAAGGGGTTGACATCCAAAATATATAAAGAACTCATGCACCTTAACAAACAAAAAGCAAATAATCCAATTAAGAAATGGGCAGAGGACATGAATAGACACTTCTCTAAAGAAGAAATTCAGTTGGCCAACAGGCACATGAAAAGATGCTCCACATCGCTAATCATCAGAGAAATGCAGATTAAAACCACAATGAGATATCACCTCACACCAGTGAGGATGGCCAACATCCAAAACACAAACAAAAACAAATGTTGGCGAGGATGTGGAGAAAGGGAAACCCTCCTACACTGCTGGTGGGAATGCAAATTAGTTCAACCATTGTGGAAAGCAGTATGGAGGTTCCTCAAAAAACTCAAAATAGAAATACCATTTGATCCAGGAATTCCACTCCTAGGAATTTACCCTAAGAATGCAGCAGCCCAGTTTCAAAAAGACAGATGCACCCCTATGTTTATTGCAGCACTATTTACAATAGCCAAGAAATGGAAGCAACCTAAGCGTCCATCAGTAGATGAATGGATAAAGAAGATGTGGTACATATACACAAGGGAATATTATTCAGCCATAAGAAGGAAACAAATCCTACCATTTGCAACAACATGGATGGAGCTAGAGTGTGTTATGCTCAGCGAAATAAGCCAAGCCGAAAAAGACAAGTATCCAATGATTTCACTCATATGTGGAGTATAAGAACAAAGAAAAAAACTGAAGGAACAAAACAACAGCAGACTCACAGAACCCAAGAATGGACTAATAGTTACCAAAGGGAAAGGGACTGGGGAAGATGGGTGGCAAGGGAGGGATAAGAGGGAAAAACGGGCATTACAATTAGCAGATGTAATGTTGGGGGGGAATGGGGAGGGCTGTACAACTCAGAGAAGACAAGTAGTGATTCTATAGCATCTCACTACACTGATGGAAAGTGAGTGTAATGGGGTTGGTAGGGGGGAACCTGATGAAGCGGGTCGTTTAATAACCATAATATTGCACATGTAATTGTAGATTAATGATACCAAAATACATTATATAAAAAAAAAGGTACCTGTGTGAATCAAGCCTTTCAAACAAGAATAAAAAATAAGAGAAGGAAAATTATACAGGTCTTAAAGTCGTTATTTCTTTTATTTTAAAATAGCTTTGCCCTTGCATATTTTATAATCTATCTCAACAAGAAATTAATTTATACTTACATTTTGCAGTTATTATGCAACTGGCCAGAGAAAATATCATACTGTCTTCTAGGATCTAGGAAATAAAACTAAGTTTAGGAAGTATGATACGTAAGGTGGACTATATGAGGCCCTACTAAAAAAAACCTAGATCATAGAATTAGGGTCAGGGAAAGGGAAAAAGTATATTATTTTTTTATGTTTTCACTTCAAAAAAAGTGTACATAACGTAAAAAACAACCTAAATATTGCATTGCCTTTTTGATGCAGGAAACATTTATCATTAATATTACTGGCATATGATACATTTCTGTAAATAAACTGGCACAGTCCTGTATTACTGGCTTGGCCTAGTGTGGCAACAAAGCCTCAAGAACAGTGTAGAAGAACCTGCCTCTGTTCTTGGTGTCTGATTCAATTCTTGCACCCACACAAACCCAGAAACCATTTTTGACTATGAGGACTTGCATGAATAGAGTGGACAGAAGATTCCTATCATGAATAGGTGTGGCAGTCATGGCTCCACTCCCGTCCTTCACCTGACACCACAAGCACAGAGGTGTGCTGGGGTAACACTGGGAGCAAGCCAAGCTGCCATACCTGGTCACGCAGACAGAGTAGCTTAGTTGTTAAAGCTTACACAAACCCTCTTCTTTTATGATCAGAGGTTTGGGGTTTAATATTGTCTTACCCAAATATTAAATAATATACAGCTGCTTCAAAGAGCTAAATAACAGGAGACTAAATATTTGTACTATTTATAGATGATGTGCAATAAAAGAGAAGAGGTCAGTGAATTCTAGGAGGGCATCTGGATTAAACTGAATGAAAAGCACACTTTATACATGTACATCTTTTATTTGATAAACATTTAACAATTATATCACCTGTTGGTCATTAAGGTTCCCCTGTACTAAGGAGTCAATGAAAATATGTTGACTGAAGTCCCTTCCTTTTCGTTCTTTTATGATTTTCTTTAAAGTATTTTCCATTTGCATAAGGGCTTAGAGAAGAAAAAAAGATTTTAGAATATAAGCATTTGTGAAGATTGAACATTTTCTTATATTTCTGTATAATGTTACTATGTGCAGAATAAAACTTTCAAAGTTAAAAGAGTAGTAACCAACAATTTTTAAAAAGCTAACTTATGTTTAAAACTCATCTGCTTTCTCTCCTTTTTGCTAAATTTAACATAAATACAAAAAAGTGCATAGAACATTTATAAACCATTTAAGGAATAACTATAAAGCAAACACCCATAATATTGCCATCCATATTAATAAACAAAACAATGCCAGCACCTTAAAAATCCCACACACATATACCTATCCCCTAACATTATCCACCATTTTCTAAATTCTGTCCTCTTAATTTCATTCTTCTCCCAAATAAGGCATCATTCATTTAGGGACAGAAACAGATGTGAAATAATCAGAAAGTAAGTTTCTGAAACCTAAAAGATATAGGATAACTGATATCCAGTAGTCAATAAAATTGTCCAGAGACCATTTCTCAGTCCCCATGTTAATTGAACTACCATATCATTTGATAATGTGGATCACTTACTCTTTAGGAAACTTCGCTTGGCTCCCAGCTACCACACTTTCTTCCCACTTACTGGTTGCTCATTCTCAGTCTCCTTTATTGATTACGCTCATCTTTCAAATTTCTTAATAATGGAATGTGCAAGGTCAGGGCTCAGTTTTTGGACCTCTTCTCTTTTTCTATTTACATAAATTACCGTGGTGGTCACCAGTCTCAAGGCTTTAAATACAGTCTATGTACTAAACACTTTCAGATTTATATTTCTAGTCAGGACCTCTTTCCCCTGAACTCCAGACTCCAATGTCTAACAATCATCTCAACATTTCCAGTTGGGTATCTGAAGCATCGCATAGCCAAAACTAAACTCTTGATCTCTCCTCCCATAACTGGATCTTCCTACAGTCTGTCCCATCTTACTTCCTAATAACTTCATTTTCCAATTACTCAGGCCTAAAATCTTGGCATCTCCTCTCTTACACTCCACATCTAATCTGTCAGCGAAGGTTGGTAGTTCTATCTTCAATAACAGAATTATTCTCCCTTACTCTTTTTTCATTCTTTATTTTCTGCTGCTTGCCACCTAGTCCAAGCCATATTCTTTCTCTTGTCTGACTCGTTGCAATAGCCCCCTAATTAGTCTCCCTGCTTCTGCTCTGGGCTCCTATAATCTATCACAGCAGCCAGAGTGATCCTTTAAAAACATGACTCAGATCATAACTCTATTTCCTATCTCATAGTAATAACTTAGCCATATACAATGATCTACAAGCCAGACAACATCTGTCCCATCCCAAGACTTTCTAGCCTCATCTCCTAGTGCTCTTCTGATTCACTTAACTCCAACCATACAGCTCCCTGTTGCACTTTAAGCACACCAGGAAAAATCCTACCTCAAAAACTCTTCCTCTATATGGAATATTTTTCCCTCGGAATGTGGATTACCCTCATGATCTGCACTGACTGGTTTCCTTATCTCTTACAAGTGTTTGCTCAAAAGTCACCTAATCTTGGTGAGACCTTTCCTAATAAATTTATTTAAAACCACAACCTCCCCAACCCCTAACACTCTCTATCCCCTTACTGATTTAATTTTCTCCATAGCACTTTTCATCTTTTAATACACTACTCAGTTCACTTATGTAGATTATCAATCACCTGCCTCTTCCCACTAGAATGTGGCACCAGAAGGAAAGGAATTTGTTTTGTTCACTGACATCTCCCTAACACCAAAAACATGAGGATATTATAGATCTTCACTAAATATCCATAGAATTGAATGAATATGATAACACATTAGTGACTAAAATGAGAAACTAACACTGCAGTTCATTGGTCCCCAAACGTTGCTACATATTAGAATTACCTAGGAAGCGTAAAAAAAATCATAAAGTACAAGTCATACTTCATATCAATTGAATCCAAATGTTTAGCGGCGGCAGCCAAGCTTTGATATTTTTTAGAAGATTCAATGTGTAGCAAAGTTTGGGAACTACTGCTGTACATTCTTAACCCTACAAGTCCATCAAAATAATATGGAGAGCTTTTATAAAATACCTGATGCCCAGGGGCATCTATCCCACATTCTAAATAAATTGGTCTAGGGTGGGACCTCATCTAGTTTTTTTGTTTTAAGTTCCCAAAGTGATTCTAATGCACAGATGAGGTTGAGAATTACTTAAAGGAAGCACTGATCCAGTCATGGGATCCCACTCATATAAACACCAATATGTAACTATTTTCAAAAAAAGCTCAAATTTAATCTCTGCCCATGTTACAGCCCAAGGAACACATCATGATAGGCAAATTGCTTTTATTTAGAGTCAAAGAATATAAATACATTTTTTTATTAAGGGGAATTAATCCAAATGCATCTAGCAAGATAATGAGAATGGTAATGAAAACCAGGTAGCAGACAATCTGTCAAATAAACTGGCTTTTCTGGACAGATGTTGGATATTAAGAGATTCACTAGAATGGTAATTCCCACAGGACAGGGATTTTTGTCTCCTATACATACATATACATATACATTTTTATCTCCTATCACATATAGGCCTAAATACTTACTGAAAGAATAAAAGAAGAGAATCCTGAGAACCAATACCATTATATATGGAAAACATTATATATGGAAAACAATCCATTATTCCAGTGCAGCCTATGTAATTATTTTTTTTTCTTTTTTTTAAAATTATTTTTATTATAGTTGATATACAATATTATATTGGCTTTAGGTATACAATATAGTAATTCAATAATTATATACATTACAAAATGCTCATCATGATATGAATAGTTGCCATCTGCATACAAAGTTTCTACAATATTATTATTTTTTTTTTTTTTTACAATTTATTTTATTTTAGTATTATTAACCTACAATTACATGAGCAATATTGTGATGATTAAACTACCCCCTTCATCAGGTCCCCCCCACCAACCCTATTACAGTCACTGTCCATCAGTGTAGTGAGATGAGAATCACTACTTGTCTTCTCTGAGCTGTACAGTCCTCCCCGTGCTCCCCCCCACATTACGTCTGCTAATCGTAATGCCATTTTACCCTCTTATCCCTCCCTTCCCGCCCTTCTTCCCCAGTCCCTTTCCCTTTGGTAATTATTAGTCCGTTCTTGGGTTCTGTGAGTCTGCAGCCTATGTAATTTAATTTACCCTGCATACTTCCAAAAAAGGAATTGAAGCAGCTCAGAATAAAAGTATTAAAACATTACAATCATTAAATTACAGACAAACACAGAACAACAATAATAAAGGGAGAATAATTTTGGGGAGCCATCTTAAACTAAAATTGCTATTTTTCTGTGTAATTATATAAAGTTGTAACCAATGCGAAATAATTTTGAAAATATTTTTACTTAATGTTACAACGGCAAGAATTTTTCATGTTGCTACATTTTTTACAAATATCTACATAGTATTTAATCATGTTGATGATATTTCCTTAATAAATCCTATATTGTTGAGCATTTAGATTGTTTCTGGTTTTCTACTTGCAGAAATAGCACTACAAAAAATATTCACGAATATTTTCTTCTTTTAGATAATTTGGTCCATTATTTATGACTCTTAATATGTACTGTCAAATTGCTTTCCCAGGATTGTACCCATACATTTTCCATTAATCCTATAGGCTATGCGAACTCCATAGCACCCACATCCTGCAGTGAGTGCTAGAGTTTCATTTACTAATTCATTGCTTTCCCCTCTCTGTTGTTTAAGGAAAACTTTCATAATAGGAAATGTAAGAAAAAAATCATAAAGAAAAAATATGCATGACACATAGTCTCAAGATTCAGAGATAACACTATTAAAGTTGGGGCATAGGTCCTTTTGTCCTAACTAAAAATCAAAAGTAGCAAAACTTACCATTTTCATATTGTTTTTTCCTAGTTGTACTTTTATCAAGTGATCCATCTAGATAGCCTTTTCCAATCTCAGACCAAACCTGAAAATAGGAAAACATACCTATTTCTAATAAGCAGATTTTTAAATAATACCAACCAATCTAAGCTAATAATTGAGGAACTCCTGTCTCACCACAGATCTGATTAAGCTCTCCATTCTAAGTGGGCTGCATAATCATTTACACCATAGTGTCTGTGGATAGGGCACAAATATAATTTAATAATTTCAGTCAAGGTACTTTCAGAGTAGTTATAATTGGAAAATCAGAAGTTCCTTTTCTAAAATGAGTAGGAACAGGAAAGAAAAGGCCATCAGTGATAAATAAAATTCATAGGGAATTCCAAATTTTTACTCACCGGAGATAATGATAAGCATTCGCTGAGATTCAGAAAAAGGTTAAAACTTAATCTAAGGTCTAGAGATAGTAAACAACAGAATAGGCTTGCAGTTATTTCAGAATTGGGTAATCTACCCCTGGAAACACTTTAACTTGCTTATAATTCAAGAGTTCTAAAAGAACTTGGGAAAGAACACAATGGTAGACATTTTGATAAATTATTAATAAAGAGTTTACAACTCTTACTTTCAAAGATATACCTTTCAGATTATTTAAACGTAAAAAATTAACTAGTAAAAGTACTGTAAAAATGTGTAGTAAATGTTAATATTAGGACTATTCTTAAAGTGAGAAAGGAGTTTCTAAGCATAATACAGAGCACAGCACAAAAATTTATAATGAAAAAGTAGAATTTATTTAGCTACTCCATCCCAATAACAAAAAGCTGAATAGACTAAAAAATAAACAGCTCTTCTTGGATTCTTAGGACAGAGGGACCCAGGGCAAACTGAGGCCCCAAAGACCGGAGAGACAGGGGACAACAAGGGGTCACGTCTTACTGAAATAGACTTACTAGCGGAAACCACCTGAGGAACCAGTGCTAGGGTGAGAAAACCTGAACTATAATTGACAAACTGCTGGAGGTTCAGCATACACAACCCTGAGTTTAATATTCCAGGGGATCCAGTCATATGAGGTCCCCCCAAAATTGTGAGATTTACCTCCAGGAGCTCAACCAGTTTCCCACAATAAATATCAGAGAAAAATCCCCTTGGGCTTCCAGCTGTGGGAAGGGAAAAGGAACCAATCTGAAATAAGCTAGAGCACCCTGTCTTAACAATGCCTGTCTTCAGGGGAGACTTGTTAATCAGAGCCTAACCTACTAGAGTATTATTAGATACTAACTGACCTACGGAGAGAAACACCCCAACTCCAGTCAGGTCTGTCCTTCTACGTGGGAGAAGGGAAATACCAAACTGCAGCCCATTCTAGCAATCCTGTCCTAATTCAGGGGGTAGGAAAAAAATGAGAAACACTTTTAAAGTTCATAGTCTAGAGGTACAGGCTCCCCAAGACTGAGACCTAATCATAAGACTATGGAATACTTCCCTTTCCCCACATCTCACCATTACCTTCCCAAAGGCCCATTTATACCAGTTTATTTTACCTAGTGTATTATGTCCAGCTATCAAGAAAACAATTACAAGATACACCAAAAGGGAAAAAACATAATTTCAAGAAACAGAGCAAGGATCAGAACCAGATATGGCAGCGATGTTGGAATGATCAGACCAGTAATTTAGAACAACTATGATTAATATGCAAAGGGCTCTAAAGGATCCTTAGGTAAAGAATAAAGTAGACAGCATGCACAAACAGATAGGCAATGTAAGCAGAGAGATGGAAATCCTAAGGAAAAACCAAATGAAATGTTGGAGATCAAAACCACTGAAACAGAAATGGAGACTGCCCTTGATAGGCTTATTGGTACAATAATTACAGCTTAGAAAAGAATCCCTGAGCTAGACTCTATCTACAGAATCCTCAAAAACGGTTTCTTACAAAACTAAACATACTTTTACCAAATAATCCAGCAATTGCATTCTGTAATATTTACCCCAAGGAGCTGGAAATTTGCTTACATTTTCTTTATTGTAAAGCATCTAGATTTGGAGATAAAGCCTTTTTTCTCTGTGTGGTTCAGTTACTTTCCATTTGGTATTATGCACTCAAATTTACATTTACCTATTAAAATTGCCATTTTGTTAAACATTTTTCATGCACAGTAGATTCAAGTTGTATCTGAAAGTATCTCTTGTGCTTTTTTGATTTTGCTGACTTTAAAAGGATTAATCTGGGCAGACATATGAAGAGGAAAGGTTGCATTTAATATATTTTTTGGACTTTGTGGGACAAAAGATAACTGGTTAACCTTGAAGTGGCTGTTGTATGGTGGTTGTGCACATGCTTCAAAATACTATGGAAGAGAATGTTTCTACTGGCAGCACATGAGAGGGATAGATGGTGAACCCCCACTATTCTTGCTTAAAGCATAAGTGTTCACTTCTCCAAAGCATTGAAGCAGTTGCCATAATAGGTGGAAATTTGGACTTCCATTGGAGTTTTACTCATTTTCTTCATTTTGAATTGTATGCACTACCATTGCTACATCAGTTTGATATCGGTGTTTAAAAAATACCAGTTATATTTGCTGTTTATAATCCATCTGTAGATTAGGATTAAAATGGATTTAATCCATTTTTAAAGCTGTAAATTTTTCTAAACAGGAACAACTATTTGCAATATGGGTTTTCACAGTGATTAAACCAATTATCACTTTAATTATTAGCAGCTGAGAGCACATGTTCTTAAAGCAATGTAAAAATATATTATTGAGTATTTGGTAATTTCCAACAGAATTTACCATTAGCATAATTTTGTGAGTACAATTAAATTATAATTTTGGTAACATTCACTGGTTAACAAAAGTGACAAAAGCTCAAAAAGGAGCTGGAAATTTGTTTACACAAAAACTGCCCACAGATATTTACAACAGCTTTATTCACAACTGCCAAATGTTGGAAGCAACCAAGATGCCCTTTAGTAGGTGAATGGATCAACCAGTACATCCAGACAAGGAATTCTAGTCAGTGCTAAAAGAAATGAGCTGCCAAGCCATGAAAAGACTTGGAGGAAGTTTAAATGCATATTACTAAGTGAAAGAAGCTTATCTGAGGTTACATACTATATGATTCCAATTATATGATATTCTGGAAAAGGCAAAACTATGGAAATAATAAAAAGACCAGTGGTTGCCCAGAGTGGGAGTGAGAAGGGAGAGATGAATAGGCAGAGCACAGAATATTTTAAGGGCAGTGAAAATACTCTGTCTGAGATTTATACATTTGTCCAAACCTACTAAATATACAACACCAAGTGTAAACCCTTAGGTAAACTATGGACTAGGTGATTATGATGTGTCAATGTAAATTCATCCTTGGCAAAAAATGTACCATTCTGGTTAGTAATGATAATGGAGGTTTATACATATGTGGAAGCAGGGTATATTTGGAAAATCTCTGTACCTTCCTATTCTATTGTAACCCTAAAACTACTTTTAAAAAATTAAGTCTTTTTAAAAAAGTACTATAAATAAAAGTAAAAGCAAATCAAAACTGAGATAAAAATAAAGAGCTCTTACATATGAATAAGAAAAAGAAATACATCAATAGAAATATGGGCAAAGGATGTGAGAAAGCATCCCACAAAAGAAACACAAATGTTCAACAAAAATATTCAACCATGTTTAACCTCATAAACACAAAATAAAAGAATTATAAATTGTAATCATGAAATACCATTTTTTACTTATTAGATAGGCAAGTATTTAAAGGACCAATTATTCTAAATGGCAAAAACACAAGGTAAGAGCATCCTAATGTTGGTGGGAAATAATTGGGACAATGTTTTGGAGGAGCAGTTCAGAAACACAGTATGTAAATGAAAGTGAGGTTAACCCCTGTGAAATCGGTATGCATCTTACAATCGATGACATTTCCCAACTGTTGTAAGCTAAGCAGCAGTCATGATGTAGCTGTCACTGTTCTGCATTCACAAATGGGTTATTACTCCTGGGGGCATGACCGCACCACAGCAACCCTTTCAGTTGTTTCAGACACTGAAAGATCATTTGAGGAAGGATTTTAAGTCATGTTTATGATCTGAAAATCATAATTTTACAAAGGAATTTTACAAAATAATTCACCTACCACTTTTAAAAAATATTAAGGTTAAGAAACAAAAGCTGAGGATCTGTTCTACAGTAAAGAGACTTGACCGCTAAAAGTAAGGATATTTGAATATGGGCTCTACATAATAGTATTGTATGAGTGTTAATGTCCCAAATTTGAAAACTGGTCACCATATAACAGAATATCCTCGTTTTTAAGAAATACAGACCAAAGTATTTGGGAGGAAAAAAACAAAATGTCCACTTTACTCGCAAATGGTTCAGGTAAGGGGGGAGGGATGTTTAAATAGATAATGAATGACAAAAGCAGATGGGGCAAAATGTAAACACTGGTGCACCTGGGTAGAGAGATCTACTAGAGTTCCTTGTACAAATTGCAACTTTTCCATAAATTCGAAATTATTTCTACTCTGAAGTCTTAAGGAAGAAAAAAGAAGAGAAAGAAAATGCCAGTATAAAAACATGCAGAATAGGTTTCAGCACCTTAGAAGAAAATTATGGAAATAATAGTGGGGGTCTCTTATTAAAAATGCTGTCTCATCAACATGAAAAAAATTAGGCATCAACAACTGAAGTAAAAATTGATT
Organism: Phataginus tricuspis; assembly: GCA_029783875.1. NCBI lineage: Eukaryota > Metazoa > Chordata > Mammalia > Pholidota > Manidae > Phataginus > Phataginus tricuspis. The sequence continues at coordinate 34,063,525 of JAQQAC010000477.1, forward strand.
TTTCATTAAAATATGAAGACATCTGAGGGATTACTTAACCAATTTATTTCACGCAGACACACAATTTACTCTAGAAAGTGGAATTCAGAGTGATTTTTATACTTTTATTTTTATGCTCCCAACCCTGTGAATGTTTTATAAGAAACATATTTTTTAATCATTAAACACAAGTAATAAAACCATTTTTAATGGGAAAAAGCATAACATTAACAAGTGATAGGGTGTTAAGCCACAGTTTCTAGTGCCTTTTATTTTAAACACATTATCTTGATAATTTAACCTCTTTTTATAGATTTGAGTAAAACAAGGAGTAATTTCTCAGAGACCCAAAATGAGGTAAATGACCTAAGCATGATTTCAGTTAAATTAATTAATGTTAAAATTTATAAAAATAGAGAATAATAAACAAATTCCAAGTGAATCTACAAAAGGCTAACGAATTAGCCTTTCTTCAAATTATATTTATTTTGATAGTATTTTAATGCTCCATTGGCTTTAACTTATTTCTACATGGGACATAGTTTTATCTATTAAATAAAGATATTCTCTTTATTCTAGAATTCTAGTATTATTTTATAACATACTTGCTTCGAAGATAATTTCTTTAGTTGTGTGCTTTTTAAATTTCAAGAAGTAATTCTTAAATTTTTTAAAAAGACAATTATCTTTGCTTGCATTGCTGTTTTTAGTCTAAAATAAGGAAGTACTATGTTACAGAATTTAAACTTTCTTCTTAATAGGCAAAGTCTACATTATTCAACTATCCAATTTGATGAAAGAATAATTTTAAATTTATCCCTAGTCTTACTGTGCCATGATTCTTCTGGAAATGAATGACTTCCTGGTCATCTTCAAATGTACTACCCATTACCATCTGCGTAACAGACTTCATAGCAAAACTAAGCATATGCTGGCAAAGGGGTACATGCTGGGACTCTGGATAGGAGAGCCACTTATCCAGTAATTCTTCTGAAAGCTGCAAGAGAAGAGAAAACCACAATGATTTACTATTTTCTCTTGTTAAATCAGAGAAAAAAATCAGCAACTAGATTCATTTCATAGAATACACAGTATAAGGCTATAATCAAAGTAAGCATTCAAGTGTTCACTTGAATAGTCAGGCAAACACTGGCTCCACCTCTAATTATATCCTCACTGACTGAGGTTCAGATTCTGTCAAAGGACTGATTTGCAAAACAAAACAGAACAACCACAACAATAAAAGCAAAATATAAATTAAAAGTTCAAAGGTTGGAAAAACCTTAAATTTATTGGAAATTAAGAGACTAAAATCTTAGAATCTAATTAAAAATAGTAAAGATTTAGTACCCCAGAGTGCCTGTGATAATAGTAAACAACAAATATATGAATATGTAAACATTCTAGACATGCTTCAGTGACAGAAACCTCTCTAAGTCTCTTTTGTAATTTCTTTATTCAACAAATATTTATTAAATCCCTTGTGGAACAAAAACAATGTGTAGTAAAAAAATCAAAAGCTTTGGAGTGAGAAAAACTTGGCTTTACTTCTGACTCCATCACTTAGAAGTAATGTAACTTTCAGCAATTTGCTTAACTTTTCCAAGGTTCAGGTGTCTCAACAGTTAAATGGCGATGACATCTCCTATCTTGCACAATTACTGTGACAGGGATATTACACCCATGTTACATACAATGGGAAGGGTTTTGTGAGGAATATGTTAAAGCTCTTTTCATGCTAGGGACTCAAATTTAAGCTCCTTTTCCATATAAACTCCAATGAAAGTTTTGTCACAATATAAAGGATTAAAATTAAATTTTATGAGAAACAAAACAAATATTCAAAATGAAAAGATTAGCACTATAAGGGTTTAAACCGACAAAGTGGAGTATATGGAATATAGCACTTTTTTTGTTGTTTTATATCTAAATTTAATTGAGAATCATAAAAGAAATACAAAACAGAATAAATACGGTTAAGGTAAGAAAAAAATATAATCCTGGAATTTTTTGTAAACAAGATATTGTAGTTACAAGAAGAATATAAGAAATGATAATTTGTAAAATCTATGTTTCATAGTAAAATGTATAATTTTCATCTTATTTCAGTATTGTTTGACTGCTCTTCTATTCCAATCCTTACCCTAAATCATGCTTCACTCAATCACCTTTTTTTTTTATTAAAGTATCATTGATATACAATCTTATGATGGTTTCACATACACAACACAGTGGTTCAACATTCACCGATATTATCAAGTCCTTACCACCTCCACTGAAGTCACTGAATATTTCTTTTTTGGAGAAAGAGAAGGGAAGCCTTAATGATTCCATAGTATCAAGATTAATGAATTGAATCAGTTAATACACTTTAAAAGAACTCTTTGAGATTTGGGTGCAATATGGAGTAAACAGGAAAACAATTATTAAAACAGAATAAAACTGTATAATTAAAATTTTTCTTTCATGTTACTAACAAAATAATTTTATATACTTTAAAAAGTTAGAATTTTATAGTTATTATTGACATCACATAGTTTCCTTTATACTACAAAGTAAAAAAAGATTTTGGAAACAAACCATTAAAGTGAGGTTACTTCTAGGTAAAAATAGAAGAGCCAATATAACTTTAACTTGTAAGAAATGACAAGTTTCAAATGTGAAAGGTAAACATTGCTTTCTTACAGAAGAAAAAAAAAGATTTCTTGTAGAAAAAAATAAAACATATCAATAGATATAAGATAAATCCATAAGATTTCCTTTTCATAACACCTAAAGTTCATTTGCTTAACAAAACATTTTTCTTAATAAGCATGGAGTTCTTGCCTCAAATAATTCTAGAAAAAGTGTGTAACTTGCAAACATCTCAGCACAGAAGTAGGAAGCCCAAGTGAGTTCACCCACTTAAATGTTGAACTGCCAGACCTTACTTCTTCATCATTTGGTCTGTTCCAAATGTGTAATCCTACACAGGCCTTTTTAAGCTACCAGGCCCAATCATACGTGACAAAGCTACATCCTCATCATTAAATCACTTGTTCAAATTTATTCTAAGTACCACAAGTCAATGCTGATCTTTTACCTTGATCCTTATGCTTAAAGTAGAATTTCTTTTGGTATAAGGAGTGCATTTCATTGATTTGGGTTTTTTTGTTCATTTAATTTTCACAAATAGTTACATCGTTGTCTCACCATTAAGTATCTGTCTTTTTCCCACCATTCTGAAATGCCACCCATCATACCTGGATTTCTTGTATGGACTCAGGACTATTTCTGGACATTGTCTATTTCACTGATCTTTAAATATGCCACTATCATAACTTTGAAATTTTATTGTATCTTTATACTATTGCCCATTATTATTATTCTCTTTCAAAATGTTCTGGAAGAGAGAATAACTTCCAAAATGGTGGAGTGAGGAGCTTGGTAATCTCATTCTCCCTCTAAAACACCGATAATATGTGCAAAGCATTTAAACAACTAAAATCAACCACATCAGAATTCAAGATGGCAGCGTGAGAGGTCTGACGGGGAGAGTTCCTCCCAAAATCACAAACAGCACAAAAATATAGTTAATTAATACAACTAACCTTAAGACAGTAACAAGAAAGATGAACCAGACTGCACACAGACCTCACGAACAGAGTAGACCTTACAAAACAGGGTAACGTACGAAAGAAAGCCTTAATCCAGCGGGACACAAGCCCTTCACCCACCCCAGCTCACCAGCGGGAGGAAGAGAAACGGAGCAGGGGAGGGGGTGGAAGCCTGGGACTGCTGAACACATAGCCCTGGAGATCTTCTTTGTAAGCAAAAACCTATACTGCGTGGTGCTATGGCGTTTGGGGAGCTCAGACAGGCAGAGTGCTTGAGAAACTGACATTCCAGCCGTTTGTGGAGGAGGGTATCCACACCTGGCCGCTCTGTGTCAGAGGAAGGGCGGGCAGTCTGAGAGGTTTCCTACGAGAGAGATGGCTGCTAAAGGGGTAGGGTTTTGGATGAGCTTGCTGCACGGGAGAAGGGAGAGCTGGACAAGGTTGTCTGGGTGTGCTCTGCCCAGCTGGTTGGGAACTTTGAGGAGCTTCAGGTGCGCCATCCCCCTGGCTGCCTATTCAGCTCTGAGGCCCCCCACTGTGACACACAGCCTGCTGCATCTTCCTTCTAGCCTGCCAGCACCGGTTTGCAAACTGGCAGTCACTGTGCTGCCCAGGCAAGCCAGAGGGAGGCCCCGTCTACAACTGCTAGAGACGCAAAGCACAGAGGCTTACCCGTGTTTCCTTGGCCCACTGCTTCTGACACTGGAGACAGGCAACACAGGCGGAAATCAGGAAACTGATCTTTCCTCCCCCCAGGCAGCAGCTCTGCTCCCCTACAACCCCCAACCTCACTCTAGAGGATGAGCAGCTACAAAGATTGGAGCTTCTGTGCACTAGTGGGCACCACACAGAAATATGAAACGTCAAAAGAATGTGGTTCAGACCAAAATCTCACAAACCCCAGAAAGAGGGCCAAATGAAACTGAATTCACCAATTATCCTGAAAGAGAGTCCAAAATAGAAATTATAAACGTGCTTATGGAGGTACAGAAAAATATTCAAGAACTCAGGAACGAATTTAAGTAAGAGATTCAATCATTAAGAAATTCTGTATCTAAAATGAAACATACAATGGAGGGATTTAAAAGCAGATGAGATGTAGTAGAAGAGACGGTAAATGGAATAGAAATTAGAGGAGTATAAAGAAGCTGAGGCACAGAGAGAAAAAAGAGTCTCTAAGAAAGAAAGAATATTGAGAGAACTGTTTGACCAATCCAAACAGAAGAATATTCACATTATAGGGGTACCAGAAGAAGGAGAGAGAGAAAAATGGACAGGAAGTGTCATTGAGGAGGTAATTGCTGAAAACTTTCCCAATCTGGGGAAGGAGATAGTCTCTTAAGCCATGGAGGTGAACAAATCTCCCAACACAAGGGACCCAAGAAGATAACATCAAGACATATAATAAATAAAATGGCAAAGATCAAGAATAAAGACAGAATTTTAAAGCAGCTAGAGAGAGAAAAAAGATCACATACGAAGGAAAACCCATCAGGCTATCATCAGACTTCTCAACAGAAACCTTACAGGCCATAAGGGAGTGGCATAATATATTTAATGCAATGAAGCAACAGAGCCTTGAACCAAGAATACTCTACCCAGCAAGGCTATCATTTAAATTTGAAGGAGGGATTAAACAATTTTCAGATAAGCAAAAGCTGAGAGAATTTAATTCCCACAAACCACCTCTACAGTGCATTTTGGAGGGACTCCTATAGATGGAAGTATTCCTAAGGCTAAATAGATGTCACCCAAGGGAAGACGAAGAGTACAGAATATGATTCATAACATACAAAGAATGGAGAAAGAAAAAGGAGGAAAAAAAAAGAACCTTTAGGTTGTGTTTGTAATAGCATACGTAGTGAGTTAAATTAGACAGTTATATAGTAAGGGAATTACCATTGAACCTTTGGTAACCACGAATCTAAAGCCTGCAATGCCAATAAGTACATACTTATCGATAATCATCCTAAATGTAAATGTTCTGAATGCACCAATCAAAAGACATAGAGTTACTGAATGGATAAAAAAACAAGACCCGGAAAATACGATGAGCAAGATGGTGGCATGAGCAGGGTGGTGGAAATCTCCTCCCAAAACCATATATATTTTTGAAAATACAACAAATACAATTATTCCTGAAAGAGAGACCAGAAGATACAGTACAACAGCCACGGTACATCTACATCTGCGAGAACTCAGCACCTCAAGAAAGGGGTAAGATACAAAGCCGTGACCCGGTGGGACCTGAGCACTCCCCTCACCCCAGCTCACTGGCGGGAAGAAAAGAATCAGAGTGGGGAGGGGGTGGAAGCACAGGACTGCTAAATAACCAGCCCTGGTGATCGGCACCGGGAGCACAGACACACAACGCACAGTGTACTGGATATTAGAGAAATGTAAGGACAGGATCCGAGATGGAGACTGCGAGTCGGTCACCACAGGCGGCTCCCTGGGACAAAAGAAAAGCAGGTGCTATTTAAAAGTCTTAAAGGGACAAGGGCCCAACAGCTAAATGAAATTGTCCCAGAACACTCAGCCCAGCAGGCTGGGAATCTTGACGAATTTCGGGCCCCATAAACCCCTGCCGAGTAGAGCAGCCCCGAAGCACCTCATAGCGATAAGCAGCCTACCATTTGCTCCCCCTGGCCGGCACTGCAAAGGGGCCAGCTGAACCGCCACAGCTGTGGAGCAGCCGGAGAGCGGCCCAGCCCACAACAACCACACAGATTCTCCTCACAGCAGGAGTGAAACTAACCAGGAAGCGCTGCAGAAGCCAGAGCAACGTCCTGAAGGCGCGAAGGGGCCCATCCTTGCTGCAGAAGCACTGGGCGTGGCTGCAAATCCGCACAGTGCTCTAAGCTAGTCTGAGGACGGCCCTGCCCATGGCAGCTCAAAGGATTATCCCAGAGACTGTCTCCCAGTGTGCAGGTAACTGACACAGGCAGCGGAAGCCAGAGCAAGGTCCAGAAGGCAAGAAGGGGCCCATCCTTGCTGCATAACGCACGTGGAGTGGCTTCCACGCCCCCGCAGTGCTCTAGGATAGCCTGAGGGCAGCCCTGCCCACGGAAGCTCAGGGGATTATCCCAGAGACTGCCTCCCGGTGTGCAGGTAACTGGCATGGGCCATGGAAGACAGAACAAGGTCCGGAAGGCACGAAGGAGCCCATCCTTGCTGCAGAAAGCACCCGGCGTGGCGGCCATGCCCTGCACTGCTCTAGGCTAGCCTGAGGGCACCCCTGCCCAGGGAAGCTCAGGGGATTATCCCAGAAATGGCCTCCCGGGGTGTGGGTAACCGGCAAAGGCTACAGAGAAGGGCAACGTGAACAACAAGCAGGAAGGGACTTTGCTCTCCCAGCTGACACATGTGTCACCTGCCTGCGACCACATCTATCACCATGAAAAGAGAAGAATCTGCTCTGGTCAAAAATTCCTCAGACAAATCCAGAGAGAGGGCCGGTGGGATAGATTTAAACAATCTTCCTGAAAAAGAATTCAAAACAAAAGTCATAACCATCCTGATGTACCTACAGAGAAATATGCAACAGCTAAGGGATAAAGTCAGGGGGGAGATTACAGAAATGAAACAATTGACTGACGGGCTTAACAGCAACTGGACAAGGTGAAAGAGACAGTTAATGGAATAGAAACCAGAGAACAGGGGTACAGAGATGCTGAGGCAGAGAAAGATGAAAGGATCTCTAGGAAGGAAAGAATATTAAGAGGACTGTGTGACCATTCCAAATGGAACAATATTCGCATTATAGGGGTATGAGAACAAGAAGAGAGAGAAAAAGGGAAAGTGTCTATGAAGAAATAATTGCTGAAAACTTCCGCAAGCTGGGGAAGAAAATAGTTTCTCAGACCATGGAAGCCGACAGATATCCCAACACAAGGGACCCAAGGAGGACAACACCAAGACATATAATAATTAAAATGGCAAAGATCAAAGACAAATACAGAGTATTAAAGGCAGCCAGAGAGAGGAAAAAGATGACCTACAAAGGAAAACCCATCAGGCTATCATCAGACTTCTCAACAGAAACCTTACAGGCCAGAAGGGAGTGGCATGATATATTTAACGCGAGGAAACAGAAGGGCCTTGCACCAAGAATACTGTATCCAGCAAGATTATCATTTAAATTTGATTAAACAAATTTTATCAGGGAAAAGGGAAGGATTAAACAATTTCCAGACAAGCAAAAGTTGAGGGAATTAGCCTTCCACAAACCACCTCTACAGGATATTTTAAAGGGAATGGTCTAGATGGAAGCACTCCTAAGGCTAAAAAGATGTCACCAGAGAAAATAAAATCACAGCAAAGAAAGCAGACCATCCAAATACCAACTAAAGGCAAAAGGTAAAATCAACTATCCACAAAAACAGTCAAAGGAAACACAAAAGAGCACAGAATAAAACACCTAACATATAAAGAATGGATAAGGAAGACTAAGAAGGGACAGAAATAAAAATTATCAGACTGTGTTTATAATACCTTCATAAGAGAGTTAAATTAGACTGTTAGATAGTAAAGAAGCTACCCTTGAACCTTTGGTAACCACAAATCTAAAGCCTGCAATGGCAATAAGTACATATCTATCGATAATCACCCTAAATGTAAATGGACTGAATGCACCAATCAAAAGACACAGAGTAAAAGAATGGATAAAAAAGCAAGACCCATCTATATGTTGCTTAAAAGAGACTTACCTCAAACCCAAAGATATACACAGACTATAAGTGAAGGGATGGAAAAAGATATTTCATGCAAACAACAAAGAGAAAAAAGCAGGTGTTGCAGTACTTGTATCAGGCGAAATAGACTTCAAAACGAAGAAAGTAGCAAGAGATAAAGAAGGACATTACATAATGATAAAGGGGTCAGTCCAACAAGAAGATATAACCATTATAAATATATATGCAGCCAACACAGGAGCGCCAGCAAATGTGAAACAAATACTAACAGAATTGAAGGAGGAAATAGACAACAAAGCATTCATTTTAGGAGACTTCAACACCCCACACACTCCAAAGGACAGACAAACAAACAGAAAAGTAAAGACAAAGAGGCACTGAACAACACACTAGAACAGATGGACCTAACAGACATCTACAGAACTCTACATCCAAAGCAGCAGGACACACATTCTTCTCAAGTGCACATGGAACATTTTCCAGAATAGACCACATACTAGGCCACAAAAAGACCTCAGTATATTAAAAAATATTGAAATTCTACCAACCAACTTCTCAGATCACAAAGCTATAAAACTACAAATAAATTGTACAAAGAAAACAAAAAGGCTCACAAATACATGGAGACTTAACAACATGCTCCTAAATAATCAATGGATCAATGACCAAATAAAAACAGACATCAAGCAGTATATGGGGACAAATGACAACAACAGCACAAAGACCCAACTTCTTTGGGACGCAGAAAGGCAATTCTAAAAGAAAGTATATTGCAATCCAGGTCTATTTAAAGAAGGAAGAGCAATCTCAAATGAATAGTCTAAAGTCACAATTATTGGAATTGGAAAAAGAAGAACAAATGAGGCCCAAAGTCACCAGAAGGAGGGACATAATAAAGATCAGAGAAGAAATAAATAAAATTGAGAAGAATAAAACAATAGAAAAAAATCAATGAAACCAAGAGCTGGTTCGTTGAAAAAATAAACAAAATAGATAAATCCCTAGTTAGACTTATTAAGAGAAAAAGAGAATCTACACAGATAAGCTGAGTCAGAAATGAGAAAGGAAAAATAACGATGGACCCCACAGAAATACAAAGACTTATTAGAGAATACTAGGAATATCTATATGCTAACAAGCCGGAAAACCTAGTAGAAATGGAAAACTTCTTAGAAAAATATAACCTTCCAAGACTGACCAAGCAAGAAACAGAAAATCTAAACAGACCAATTACCAGCAACGAAATTGAATAGGTAATCAAAAACTACCCAAGAACAAAACCCCCAGGCCAGATGGATTAATGACTGAATTTTATCAAACATTTAGAGAAGATATAATACCCATTCGCCTAAAAGTTTTCCAAAAAACACAAGAGGACTGAAACTTCTGAACTCATTCTATGAAGCCAGCAACACTCTAATACCAAAACCAGGCCAAGACACCACCAAAAACGAAAATTACAGACCAATATCCCTGATGAACATAGATGCAAAAATACTCAACAAAATATTAGCAAACCGAATTCAAAAATACATCAAGAAGATCATAAACCATGATCAAATGGGATTCATCTTAGGGATGCAAGGATGGTACAACACTCGAAAATGGATCAACAACATACACCACATCAACAAAAAGAAGAAAAAACCCACATGATCATCTCCATAGTTGCTAAAAAAGCATTTGAGAAAATTCAACTTCCATTCATGATTAAAACTCTCAACAAAATGGGTATGGAGGGCAAGTACCTCAACATCATAAAGGCCATATATGACAAACCCACAGCCAACTTCATACTTAACAGCGAGAAGCTGAAAGTTTTTCATCTAAGATAGGGAACAACACTGGGATGCCCACTCTCCCCACTGTTATTCAACATAGTACTGGAGATCCTAGCCACGGCAATCAGACAAAACAAAGACATACAATGCCTCCATATTGGTAAAGAAGAAGTCAAATTGTCACTATTTGCAGATGACATGATATTGTACATAAAAAACCCTAAAGACTCCACTCCAAAACTACTAGAACTAATATCTGAATTCAGCAAAGTTGCAGGATACATAATTAATACACAGAAACCTGTTGCTTTCCTATACACTAATGATGACCTAACAGAAAGAGAAATCAGGAAAACAATTCCATTCACAATTGCATCAAAAAGAATAAAATACCTAGGAATAAACCTAACCAAGGAAGTGAAAGACTTATACCCTGAAAACTACAAGACACTCCTAAGAGAAATTAAAGAGAACACTAACAAATGGAAATGCATCCCATGGTCTTGGGGAGGAAGAATAAACATTATCAAAATGGCTATACTACCTAAGGCAATTTACAGATTCAATGCAATCCCTATCAAAATACCAACAGCATTCTTCAATGAACTGGAACAAATAGTTCTAAAATTCATATGGAACCACAAAAGACCCCAAATAGCTAAAGCAATCCTGCAAAGGAAGAATAAAGCAGGGGAAATTACACTCCCTGACTTCAAGCTCTACTACAAAGGCACAGTAATAAAGACAATTTGGTATTGGCACAAGGACAGACCCACAGACCAGTGGAACAGAATAGAGAGTCCAGATATTAACCCAAACATATATGGCAATTAATATACAATAAAAGAGCCATGGATATACAATGGGGAAATGACAGCCTCTTCAACAGCTGATATTGGCAAAACTGGACAGCTACATGTAAGAGATCGCAACTGGATCATTCTCTAACCCCATACACAAAAGTAAATTCAAAATTGATCAAAGACCTGAATGTAAGTCATGAAACCATAAAACTCTTAGAAAAAAACATAGGGAAAAATCTCTTGGACATAAACATGAACAACTTCTTCACGAACATGTCTCCCCGGGCATGGGAAACAAAAGCAAATATGAACAAGTGGGACTATATCAAGCTGAAAAGCTTCTGTACAGCAAAGGACACCATCAGTAGAACAAAAAGACATCCTACTGTATGGGAGAATATATTCATAAATGACATATCTGATAAGGGGTTGACATTCAAAATATATAAAGAGCTCACGCACCTCAACAAACAAAAAGCAAATAAGCCAATTAAAAAATGGGCAGAGGAGCTGAATAGACACTTCTCCAAAGAAGAAATTCAGATGGCCAACAGGCACATGAAAAGATGCTCCACATCACTAGTCATCAGAGAAATGCAAATTAAAACCATAATGAGATATCACCTCACACCAGTTAGGATGGCCACCATCTAAAAGACAAACAACAACAAATGTTAGAGGGTGCAGAGAAAGGGGAACTCTCCTACACTGCTGGTGGGAATGTAAATTAGTTCAACCGTTGTGGAAAGAAGTATGGAGGTTCCTCAAAATACTCAAAATAGAAATACAATTTGAGCCAGGAATTCCACTCCTAGGAATTTACCCTAAGAATGCAACAGCCCAGTTTGAAAAAGACATATGCACCCCTATGTTTATTGCAGCACTATTTATAATAGCCAAGAACTGGAAGCAACCTAAGTGTCCATCAGTAGATGAATAAAGAAGATGTGGTACATATACACAATGGAATATTATTTAGCCATTAAAAGAAAACAAATCCTACCATTTGCAACAACATGGATGGAGCTAGAGGGTATTATGTTCAGTGAAATAAGCCATGTGGAGAAATACAAGAATCAAATGATTTCATTCATCTGTGGAATATAAGAACAAAGCAAAAACTGAAGGAACAAAACAGCAGCAGACTCCCAGAACCCAAGAATGGACTAACTGTTACCAAGGGAAAGGGACTGGGGAAGATGGGTGGAAAGGGAGGGATAAGGGCAGAAAAGGGCTATTACAATTAGCACACATAATGTAGCAGGTGTGGGTGTGTGGTGGGGGGATATGGGGAAGGCAGTATAACACAGAGAAGACAAATAGTGATTCTATAGCATCTTACTACCCTGATGGACAGTGACTGCAATGGGGTATGTGGTAGGGACTTGATAATAGGGGGAGTCTAGTACCATAATGTTGCACATGTAATTGTATATTAATAATTCAAAGAAAAATGCAATCACGCTCTTAAGATTTGTACACTTTACTGTATGTTCCTCACACTGCACTTCAATAAAGTATTATTAACAACAACAAAAAATCAACCACATAATCACTTTGGGAATTAACCAAAACCAGTACCCACTAGGAAATGTCTATTCAAGTCAAACAAGTGAACCTTGGTCAAACAGTGGAGGCTGCAATGTTTTACTTAAGGTTATGTTCATCTCCTTCTCCCCCAAGTTCAGCAGCATGGTGGCCACCAACCAACAGCACTACAGACAACCCCTTTGAGTTTGAAAGCAACATCACCACTAGTCACCAAAATGGTCACTGAAAATGGAGGGATGGGGGATCCCAATGATCCTAGCCCTCCCCAAAAGCTAGAAATGAGCTGGTAGAAACTTGTCAGAATCAGCTTCTGAAACCCTGTAATACAGTCAAAAATTTACAACAACCAGGCTTAGTGAAGAAGCTTCTACCTTGTAGTAAGAAAGCACTGCCGCATTTCTGCAACCTGCCTACCATCCTCACACCCCAGACAGAAGGAACCTATGAGAACAGCAGCCCATACTCCTGGTGCAGATTCCTAAGAAGCACTACAGACATTATTCTCAAAGAACTGTGGTTGTGAGTCTCAACCTGTCTGGCAGCTCCATCAAGGAATGGCTCCCTTTGCTTTGCCCAACTCCCTTCCCACCCATCTTCCCCAGTCCCTTTCCCTTTGGTAACCGTTAGTCCATTCTTGGGTTCTGGGAGTCTGCTGCTGTTTTGTTCCTTCAGTTTTTGCTTTGTTCTTATACTCCACATATGAGTGAAATCATTTGATACTTGTCTTTTTCGGCTTGGCTTATTTCACTGAGTATAATACCTCTAGCTCCATCGATGTTGTTGCAAATGGTAGGATTTGTTTTCTTCTTATAGCTGAATAATATTCCATTGTGTATATGTACCACATCTTCTTTATCCATTCATCTACTGATGGACCCTTAGGTTGCTTCCATTTCTTGGCTATTATAAATAGTGCTGCGATAAACATAGGGGTGCATATGTCTTTTTCAAACTGGGCTGCTGCATTCGTGGGTCGGGGGTTAGGGTTAGGGTTAGGGTTAGGGTTAGGGTTAGGGTTAAGGGTTAAGGGTTAAGGGTTAAGGGTTAAGGGTTAAGGGTTAAGGGTTTAGGGTTTGGGTTAGGGTTAGGGTTAGGGTTAGGGTTAGGGTTAAGGGTTAAGGGTTAAGGGTTTGGGTTAGGGTTAGGGTTAGGGTTAGGGTTAGGGTTAAGGGTTAAGGGTTTGGGTTAGGGTTAGGGTTAGGGTTAGGGTTAAGGGTTAAGGGTTAAGGGTTAGGGTTAGGGTTAGGGTTAGGGTTAGGGTTTGGGTTAGGGTTAGGGTTAGGGTTAGGGTTAGGGTTAGGGTTAGGGTT
>JAQQAC010000477.1:34077248-34166293 GCA_029783875.1 Phataginus tricuspis
GGGTTAGGGTTAGGGTTAGGGTTAGGGTTAGGGTTAGGGTTAGGGTTGTTACCAGAGTAGGGATGGGTTCCTGGATGTTTTGTCCCAAAAATGTTTAAAGTCATAGGTAATGGCTGCAAAGGCTGGAGCAAAAATCACCACCAGTGACAAGGAATAAACAGACTACAATGCCCAAGAAGGAAAAGTCTGGGAGGTGATCAATGTGGGAATAAGAGCTTTAAAAGCTCCTGTATATACCAGGGAACTAAGAAAAAAACATGCATATGCCCAAGGGCAAGATTCAAGCTCAGAAAAGGCCTGAGAAACTAAGTTTTTGGCTCCATACAAGTAGGAAGGAAAGCTAAGGTAGAGCAGTAAAGGCCTGGATAAAATATGAAAGGAGCACTGCAACACAAAGCAAACCTGCAAATACTTGGAGGGTATTTTTTTTCTTTTACTTTTTATCAGCTCCAAGAGTTTAAGGTAAATCTGTCAAAACACCATCTGACAATTTAACAGAAACGCTTCAGGGGCCATATGTGAAAAACATTACACAGACATTACAAAAATAGTTTAGAAAAGACATTAAACAAGCAAACAACAATCCACAATAGGCAGCAAGAAAAACCTGAGAAAAGTAAAGAATTTGATTGCAAGAGTTGCCTTTCACAACTGACCCTTCCAACAGTCTGGATCTAAGTCTGGGGGGTACGGGATTGTCCTTGGGTCCTCTGTCTCAGCCCAAGAGGTGGTGACTTTACTGACCAAGCAAGTATGAAGTTAAAAAAACAAAGTAGGAAAATCAACAATATACAAAATCAGTCAAGCGATAACACAAAAGATGCAGATTACAATGTCTTATACATAAAGAGTGGAGGAGGAAGAATAAAAAAGTAGTACTTTTACATGTGTTCAAAATAGAGTAACCATCAACTTAATATAGACTGTTACATATTTAGGAAACAATCTATGAACAAGATGGTAACCATAAACCTAAAGCCTGTAATAGATACACAAAAAACTTTTAAGAAGGAATCCAAGCATAACACTAAAGAAAACCATCAAATCACAAGAGCATAAGAGAGGAAGAAGGGAACAGAGAGGAGCTATAAAACCAAAAAAAATTTAATAAAATGGCAATAGGTATATCCATATCAATAATTACCTTAAACGTAAATGGACTGAATGCACCAATCAAAAGACACAGTGTTACAATGGATAAAGAAACGAGACCCATCTACATGCTACCTACAGGAGATTCATTTCAGACCCCAGAACACACACAGGCTAAAAGTGAAGGGATGGAAGAAGATATTTCATGCAAATAATAGGGAGAAAAAAGCAGTAGTAGCAGTACTTCTATCAGACAAAATACATTTCAAAACAAAGAAAGTAACAAGAGAGAAAGGAGAACATTACACAATGATGAAGGGGTCAGTCTAACAAGAGGACATAACCATTATAAATATCTATGTCCCCACAAAGGAGCACCTAAATATATAAAACAAATACTAACAGAATTAAAGAGGGAAATAGATTACAACACATTAATACACCACACAAATCAATAGATAGATCAATCAGACAGAAAATAAATAAGGAGACTGTGGCACTAAACACACATTAGATTAGATGGATTTAACAGACATCTACAGAACACACCACCCAAAATCAGCAGGATATGTATTTTTCTCAAGTGTACATGGAATAAACTCCAGAAAAGATCACATACTACACCACAAGAAGAGCCTCAATAAATTAAAAAAGTTTGAAACTGTATCAAGCATCATTTCACATCAGTGGTTGAAACTAGAAATAAATCACACAAAGTAAACAAAAAGCCTACCAACACGTGGAAGTTAAACAACATGCTTCTAAATAATCAATGGATAAATGACCAAATTAAAATGGAAATAAAGCAATATATGGAGACAAATGAAAACAAAAATACAATAGTCCCATATTTGTGGGATGCCACAAAGGCCATTCTAAGAGGGAAGTACATAGCAATAAAGGCCTACCACTACAAACAAGAACAATCCCAAATAAAGCCTATACTCACAATTAAAGAAACTAGAAAAAGAAGAACAAGTGAACCCAAAGTTAGTGGAAGGAGGAAAATAATAAAGATCAGAGCAGAAATAAATAATATAGAGACATTAAAACAGTAGAAAAAATTAATGAAACTAAGAGCTGGTTCTTTGAGAAAATAAATAAAATAGATAAACCCCTAGCCAGACTTAACAAGAAAAAACTAGAGAGTACACAAATGAACAAAATCAGAAACGAAGAAGGATTGGTCACAATGAACACCACAGAAATACAAAGATTATTAGAAAATACAACAAAAACTTATATGCCAATAAATTGGACAACCTAGAAAAAATGGACAAATTCCTAGAAAAACACAACCTTCCAAGACTCACCCAGGAAGAAACAGAAAATCTGAACAGATCAATTACCATCAATGAAATTGAACTGGTTAACAAAAAACTCCCCAAAAACCAATACACCAGGTCCAGATGGCTTCACAGATTAATTCTACCAAATATTTCAAGAAGAGCTAATACCCATCCTTCTTAAAAGTATTCCAAAACGTAGAAGTGGAGGGAATATTTCCCTATTCACTCTATGAGGTCAGCATGACTTGAATACCAAAACCAGAGATTCACAAAACAAGAAAAGTACAGACCAATATCCCACATGAACACAGATGCAAATATCCTTAACAAAGTATTAGCAAACTGAATTCAAAAATACATCAAAAGGATCATTCATTATGACCAAGTGGGGTTTATTCCAGGGATGCAAGGACAGTATAATATTCATAAATCAATCAATATTTTATACACCACATTAACAAAAAGGATAAAAACCATATGATCATCTCAACAGATGCTGAAAAAGCATTTGACAAAATTCAACAGCCATTCATGATAAAAGCTCTCAACAAAATGGGTATAGAGAATACATACTTCAACATAATAAAGGCCATATATGACAAACCCACAGCCAACATCATACTTAACAGTGAATAGCTGAAAGTTTTTCCTCTAAGATTGGGAAGATAAGGATGCCCACTCTCCCCACTTTTATTCAACACAGTACTGGAGGTCCTAGCCATGGCAATCAGACAACACAAAGAGATGAAAGGAATCCAAATTTGGAAGGAAGAAGTTCTACTTTCACTGTTTGCAGATGACATGATATTATACATAGAAAACCTAAAGAACCTGAAAAAACTATTAGAATAACTGGATTCAGAAAAATTGCAGGGTACAAAATTAATACACAGAAATCTGTTGCATTCCTATATACTAACAATGAACTAGCAAAAAAGCAATCAGGAAAACAATTCCATTTACTATCGCATCAAAAGAATAAAACACCTAGAAATAAACCTAACCAAGGGAGTGAAAGGCCTGTATTTTGAAAACTATAAGACACTCATGAGAGAAATTAAAAAAGAACTGGAAATCTATCCTGCGTTCATGGATAGGAATAATTAATATTATCAAAATGACCATTTTGCCCAATGCAATTTACAGATTCAATGCAATCCCTATCAAAATTCCAACAACATTTTTCAATGAATTAGAACAAATAGTTCCAAAACTCATATGGAACCATAAAGGGCCCCAAATAGCCAAAGTAATCCTGAGAAAGTACAAAGGTGGGGGGATTATGCTTCCTGATTTCAAGCAATCCTACAAAGCTACAGCAATCAAAACAATATGGTACTGGCACAAGAACAGAACCATAGATCAATGGAACAGAATAGAGAGCCAAGATATAAACTCATACATATATGGTCAATTAATATATGATAAAGGAGCCATGAATATACAACGGGGAAAAGACAGCCTCTTCAATAATTGGTGTTGGGATCAAACTAAAAAGCTTCTGTACAGCAAAGGACACCATCAGCAGAACAAAAAGGAAACCTACAGTGTTGGAGAATATATTCATAAATGATCTATCCAATAAGGGTTTAACATAGAAAATATATAAAGAACTCATGTCACAGAGACAGTAGCATAGCATGGAGAATATGATTAATGACTCTGTAACATCTTAATATGTTGATAGACAGTGACCGCAGTGGCAGGGGTGAGGGCTTGATAATACAGGTGAATGATGAACCACTGTTTTGTGTATTGAAACCATCATAAGATACAAATACTTTAATAAAAAAATAATAAAATAAAGAGCTCATATGCCTCAACATCAAAAAGACAAATAACCCAATTAAAAAATGGGAGGACTTAAACAGACATTTCTCCAAAGAAGAAATACAGATGGCCAACAGGCACATAAAAAGATGCTCCACATTGCTAATCATCAGGGAAATGAAATCAAAACCACAATCACCTCACACCAGTCAAAATGGTCACTATTCAAAAGACAAGAAATAACAATTGTTAGCAAGGATGTGGAGAAAGGGAACTCTCCTCCACTGCCGGTGGGAAGGTCAATGGTGCAGCCACTGTGGAAAGCTGTATAGTTTCCTCAAAAAACTAAAAATAGCAATACGATATGACCCAGAAACTCCACTTCTAGGAATTTACCTAAAGAAAACAGAATCTCTAATCAAAGAGATATATGCATCCCATTGTTCAGTGCTGCATTATTTACAACAGTCAAGATATGGAAGCAACTGAAGTGCTAGTCAATAGATGAATAGATAAGAAGATATGGTACATATACACAATGGGATATAATTCAGCCATAAAAAAGAAAGAAATCCTGCCATTTGCAAAAACATGGATGGACCTAAAGGGTATTATCCTAAGTGCAATAAACCAGTTAGAGAAAGACAAATACCATATTATTTCACTTATATGGAACCTAAAAACAAAACAAAATGAACAAAACAGCAGTAGACTCACAGACACGGAGAAGTAACTGCTGGTTACCATGGGGAAAGGTAGCGGTGGGTCAAGGAAATAGATGAAGGGATAAAGAGGCAAAAATCTCAATCATAATATAAATTAGTCATAGGAATGAAAGGGCAGCATAGAGAATATAATCAATAGTTCTGTAACATCTTTCTATGTTGACAGACAGTAAGTACCCTATTTGGGGTGAGGTTTTAATAATGTATACAACTGTTGAATCATTATTTTGTATACCTGAAAGCAATATAATATTGTACAATAAAATAATTTTAAAAAGCACCAAAAAAAGGTATTAGGACTGGAAAAGAAAAAAGAATGCTACTACTTATCTCAGACAAGATAAACCATTAGAGCTAATAAGGGAATTTGGCAAGGTTAATAACAACAAGGTCAATATGCAAAAATCAATCATAAACAGCAGCAAGAAAAAAATGAAACTTAAAACAGTATTATTTATGATAGTATCATAAGGCCCATTAAATATGTAGGAATAAATTTAATAGAAGATATACAAGATATCTTTGATGAAAAGAAAAAAAATTTATTGAGAAAAACTAAAGACCAAAATAAGGAAAAGTGTATTCTTCCATGTTCATTGACTGGAAGATTCCACAATATATATATATATATATATATATATATATATATAACTTTACATAAATCAAGTGGACTACATGGTCACCTGGTTTGTGGTAAAGGTAACTTTGCAGTTAAATAGAGAAAGGATGATCTTTTCAATGACTATGTTAGCCAATTGATAATCATATGCAAAAAAAGTGAATGTTAACCCCCTTCCTCATTCTTTACACAATAATAAACCCCAAATATATTATATAGATCTAAGTGTGAAATGTAAACAGTAAAACTTTGAGAACAAACAGATAAATATCTTCAAGACATTAGGATAAGAAAAGATTTCTTACATAGGACAATAAATGCAGTAACAATAAAGGCAAAAAATAAGTTGTACTGCACTAGTAATAGAATATGTTCGTCAACAGACAAGCTTAGGGTTGTATAAAACCAAGCCAAAGAAGATACTTGCAGTATCTTCTTAAATACAAAAACCTCTTAAAAAACAATAAAAAAGAGAAAACCCAAAAGAAAAATGGGCAAAAGACTTTGAAATAGCACTATACCAAAGGGAAAATCCAGCTGGCCAATAAACAAATGAAAAGATGCTCATTTTATTAGTCATCAGAAAAATGCAAATTAAAAACAAACTGAGATACCCCTACATATCTACCAATACCAAGGAATGGTGAAGATGTAGAAAAAGCAGAACTCTCACATATTGGTATGAGACTATAAATGGTAAAACTACCGTGGAAACTGTTTGGAAGCACCTACAAATGTATCAATTCATTTAATCCTTAATACTATGAGACAAGTAACTGTTGTTACCCTCATTTGACAAATGAGGAAATGTGACACAGAAAAAAAGTAACATGCTCAGGGCTACACAACAAAAACCATAGAATTCCTATTCCAATCTATGCAGCACAAAGAAGAGCCCAAGCTCTGGACCACTATGCCTCTATGTAAGTCAGGAGGGTAAGTAAATACATCCTCAGAGTAACCAGCCATGTTCATGCTGAATAAGAAGAAAATAAAAACCAGAAGACTAATGAACTTCAAAAATAGAATGTTTTAAGATTAATGGTCAGGATGTATATAGATTTAGGAGCGAAAGAAAATATAAAGTGGGAAAAAATTTGCTGTCAGAAATGCAGTTTGAGACCGGTTCCAACATTTAACAAAAGGAATGCTTTTAATTAGCGTCACTATGATATTTGGTTAAACACCCAATAGATAACCATCAGACATAAACCTTCTTGAGGGCAGCTTTCTATACTGGTAATTCTAGTACCTAGTACAGTATCCAGCATATCTCAGGTGCTCAATAAATATTTAGTGAATTTACCAATTCTCTTTTTCTAAATGTCCTTTCTCTACTTCAAAGAATAAGTATATTTCTGCTGGAGTAAGAACTCTCTCAAAAGTTCTCATTACATATCTCATTAACTATTTGATTCTTACTACTGATGTGTGCATCATAACTGTATATGTAGCCACTGAACATTAGATCTTTCACTTTCTAAGATTTGGATTTTTATAAAGAATATGGTTTTTCTAAAAAAAAACTGATGAAAAATACTGCACAATACAGTAACAGCAGGGAATATAATTCTTCCCAAATCAACTTCTGTCTACTAGCAGCTTCAAGAATAAAGGAAACTAAATACATAGTCCTAAAATGTCCACATATAAAAAGTCTTTTTTCTCAGAGAAAATAAATTACTGAATTTTGGTTTTAATTATTCAATGGATTATTAAGCTTTGCTCTTAATGAAAATTCAATGAATATTCAAACTATAATTGATAGTTGAGTAGTTCATATTTTTTGAATTGTAGACTAATACAGATCCATGTAAAAGAAAATTAAATAGTGAAAATATGGAAATGAATTTAAATCACCCTAAATTCAACCCAGACAGAGATAACTTCTAATAACATTTTTATAGCTTTGTATGTTTTTTATAGTTATGTGTATCCATGTATATATGCACACACATATGTATATACAGATACATGTTGGAAAATGTAATAATACTATACAAACTGTCATATATGCTGATTTTTTCACTACCATTTGTTATGGGTAGAACTGTGGCCCCCGAATAGATCTTTAAGACTTAACTCCCAGCACCTGTAAATGTGACTTATTTGGAAATAAGGGTCCTTGCAGATGATCAGCTTAAGAGGAGCACATGAGAGTGGGCCTTATTCCAATATGACTGTGTCCTTATGAAAGGGTAAATTTGGAAACTAAGGCATACACACCAGGAGACTTCCTTATAAACATTAAGGCAGAGATAGGGTTGGTAAATCTACAAGCCAAGGAACACCAAAGATTGTTAGCAAACCACCAGAGACTGGGTAAGAGGCATGTAATAGATTCTCCCTTCCATCCCACAGAAAGAATCAACCCTGCTGACACCTTGATCTTGGATTTCCAGCCTCCAGAACTGTTAGGCAATACATTTCTGTTGTTTAAGCCATCAAGTTTGTGGTACTCTGTTATGCCAACCCTAGAAAACTAAGACACCATCTTAAGATCATCTCCCTATGTCAATAAATAAACACCTTTGCCATTTTTCTTAATGTTTTCATTCTAATGCATTATATGGATTTACTATCATTTAAATAATTCTCTACTACTAGATATTTATGTGTTTTCCAATTTCTGCTACAATAAACAATGCTTCAATAGCCATCTCTGTACACACATCTATTTCCATTTGGCTTCCTTAGATATGAAATTGCTGAGTTTAGAAGTAGACATTTTTTAAGCTTTTGATATATACTGCCATGCTGCCCTGCAGGAAGCCATGTATCAATTTACTCTTACCAGCAATATCAAAGAGCCCATTCCCACACATTTGAGAGCACTAGGTGTTGTGATTTGGAAAAACCTGCCAGTCTAGTATCTCAACATTGCTTTCATTTGGTTATTTTGTTGCTAACTATGGGTAGGCCTTGGACAAATTCCAAATATATAATACCATTTATATATTTTCTTCAGTGTACTTCATGCTCACTTCTTTAGCCATTTTTCTATTGGGGCTTATATTTTTTCTTAATGACATGTAAGCTTTTGTACATAGCTGGTTTTTAAGGGAAATTCAGAGTATATGTTCTTTAGTTCTGAGTGATAGTCAAACACTTCTCTGGTGACCTTTCTTCTGTGAGACATTACACATTAAAAAAAGCTATGAATGGTATTTCTGAATTTCTGAACATCAAATTTGGGACCCAAATATCTTAAAAACCTACTAGGACAATATGTTACTTATCAGTAACATTTTTTACTATAACACAATTTTACTGTGACTATCTCCTCACAGTACCAACCACTGCTGATTATTCAACTGACAGATTAAATGCTGCCAGCCTCTGCTGGTAAAGTCTTTTTTTTTTTCTAAAGCTACGACCATAAACATTTTGTTATCAATCCTGTCACTTGTGCCACATAACTCTGCTGTAATTTGCTCATGGCTTAATCCACTTCTTTTGCACAGTACTCTACAAAATAATGCAAATATTATAAATGATTCAGATTCACATAGGACTTTTCTAGGCACACATATATAGTACAAATACTAGAAGATTTTAGATGAATCTTTTAGTTTGTGAATCTTGACTGATTAGTATTAAGTAGGAATTTTAAGAATCTGTTGATGAGCTTCATTTGATAGTCAGTTCAACTGACTTGATTTTATTAGTGGTAGAAATATCCAAACCTATGATAAATGCTTTCATTCCTAAGTCTCCTTTCTGAATGTGCCTTCAAATTTTGTGGTGTGACAAACAGATGGACATTTATATAAAAGAATTACCCAGTGATCAAATAACAGGAATGTGTCTACACTGGAATATTCTTTGCCAGCCATATTTATATAATATATAAATCCCATATATATGATATATAAACTGTAAAGACCCAACAAATGTATGCTATTAATCTTGCTATGTATCCTGAATAAGGATACAATATAACTTACAGACTTCTTCAGAACATTTATATTACAATACCATGCTAATTAATTTTTTTTTAATTAAAGTATCATTGATATACAATCTTATTATTTTTTCACATAAACAACACTGTGGTTTCAACATTCACTCATATTATCAAGTTCTCACCCCCTCTATTGTGGTCACTGTCCATCAGCGTGGTAAGATGCTACAGAGTCCTTACTTGTCTTCTCCGTGCTGTACTGCCCTCCCCAGGACCTACCTATATTGTGACTGCAAATCATAGTGCCCCTTAATACCCTTCTCCCTTCCTAACCCCTCCCCTTCGGTAACCACTAGTCCCTTCTTGGAGTCTGTGAGTCCGCTGCTATTTTGTTCCTTCAGTTTTGCTTTGTTTTTATACTCCAAAAATGAGTGAAGTCATTTCAATACTGTGCTAATTTCAACTAATATAAAGTTATATTACAGAAAAATAAAGTTTGAGAGAAAAGTCTACCTGGGGTAGACTTACAATTCAACAGGTAAGATTTTTTTTTTTTAAATATAAAGATGATCGTTTATTTCCCTATTTAAAATCATTCAGTACAACCATTGCTCTGAGGATAAAGTCCAACCCCTTCCTATTGCCCATAGGCCAGACCTTCTTTGGTGATTATCTTTTCAGTCTCATCTCTTATATCCTCCCCCTACCCCCAGCTAACTGTAATATGGACAGACTGCATCTATTTCAATTATTTATGTAAATAATTTTCTCTCAACAGATAAGATTTTGAATACATATCAGTTATTCAGAAAGAATAATACTTTGTTTTTTAAAAAAGTTTTCAGGTAATTACTCAGTAATTATGAAATTATTAGAATTTCAGAGAAGCAACTGATTTTTTAATTCAACCTCATATTAGAATATTGTGACTATAGCACTCATAAAAGTTTTTTTTAAAAAAAGAGAGAAAAACTAGCCAGGCAAAACTACATCTCAGGGTAGTAGAACCAAGCTATAGAGAAGCAATGTGCCAAACTGCCTGGCAAATCCTATTCCTACTATTTAATAGCTATATGATCTCGGACAAGTTACTTAACCACCCTGTGCTTCAGTTTTTTCATCTGTAACAAGAGGGAAATAACAACACCTATCTATAAAGTTCTTCGGAGGATTAAATGAGTTTATACAAGTTATTAAAACAATGAACTCAAAAATGTTGGCTATGAATATTATTACTAAGCTGTCAATTATGATGAATCTGAACAATAGTCATAAATTCTAAAAATCCAGGCATACTTATTAAATCAGAATTAATCCCTAAGTTTAGGAAACTATGGGGTTGAAGGACACAGAAAACAGATGTTGCACTCACAGAATTAAAGTGGCGGTTTACACACAGCTTTGGAGCAGAGATGGTCAGGGCAGGAAGGAGCCAGAAATCACAGGATGAGGTTTGAGAGAATTAGAGAAGAGTCAGAACACAGAACTAAAATCTAGACCAAAAAAGAAAAAAAAAAAAGGTTTATTGTGTCAATATGAAGCATACAACTTATTTTGGGTGATAACTCTAGTAAACAGTTCTATTATCTTGATGAAAACCATTGGTAGGAGGGAGATGCTCTGACAGCAGCACTCTTCAATCACATTCTTGATGATTAAATATTTAATTGGTATTTCTGACTTATGCTAAATACTAAATAACTGACTTATATTATGGGGAAGATAATATAAACCTGAAACACGTTTCTCACATATAGACCTGGTCTGTAAACCATAGCTTAAAAGTATGCTGGAAAGAAACATGAAAATTGGGTAATGATTGTTCACTTTTATTTGCCTTTTATCAGGTAGGAGAAGAAAAAGATGGCATACAGAACACCAAAAAATATTGAAATTTTGAGAAAGACAGCATATGATAAAAGATTAAAGATGCTAGAATTGCTTAGCTTGAAGCAGAGAAGAATTAAGCCTTTTAATAATAAATATTACTGAAAAGAAAAAGGTATTTCTATCATCACTTAAAAGAAAGAAAAGAGAAGTGGGCAAAATTCCATGGAGATACACAATTTTTAAAAAACTGACAAAATTAGGTGTTTAAACAGAATAGAAAGGGAGATTCTGACTGGTGAATGCTTAGGCAGAGACAACATAACTGCTTCCAGGGAGGACAATGAAGGGTGATAGGAACAGCCAGGACAACCCAAGCAGGCAGCCTGAGAGGTCCAGAGAACATGACACGAGCATGGCCAGTACAGAGCCTGGAGATACGAAACAGGAATGATAACAATGAAGAGAGTGGGAATTTAGTAAGCAAGCCTTGTGATGAATCAGTATTCATTCACTGATTTAAATATTTCCTGGGGACCTACTCTACACTGAGAGCCAAGTATATCTAACTGATAATGGATATCACTTATAAATGGAACTGGAAAGGAAAGAGACTAATGAGCAGCCAGCCATGGCTAAAGGCCCTGTTCAGTCTGTTTTTAGACAGGAGCCAATGTATTAATTAATGTTTCTGATAAATTCAGCAGGCCAGCAAGCCAATTTTGGATAGAAAGTATGAGTTTCAAACAGGACTCTGATAAGGAAAAAATGGCAGTAAGCATCTGCCAAATGTAATTTTTAAAAAATGGACACTATAGGATAACAGTCAATGGCTCTTAAGAACTATCAGGTATTTTATAATTCAAAAAGTTATAAAAGTGCTTATAATATGCAATCAGACCATTTTAGTAGGAATGAACAAAGTTATAGAGGAGAATTCTGTAAACAAAAATAAAATTGACCAAGTAGCTATTATATACTAAATAGTCCCTTAAAAGCATGTTCACATTAGTACAATGCCTGGAATTTGCTTTAAAGTATTCCAGAGAGAGAACAGGGGATGTAAGTAGTGGTAAACTGTGTCTAATTTGATAACAGTTAAACTTTGGGGATGAGAAAATGGGTGATCATTATACTATCATGTTTTTGTTTAACTTCGCCATGATTTTTAAAATTTTTACTCTATATAATGCAAGGGTAAGCAGGGTTTGTTTGTGCACCTGTGAATAATTGTGGGTTTAATCTCTATAGAATAGAAAGGACTTCTATATAACCCTCAAATGAGACATAGATAGGCACATCAACTGTAAGAACCCTGAATGGAAGAGGGAATGCTTTAGGCAAGTTGGAAATATTGATAACAAAGTACAGTTTCAGAGAAGCAGGAGAAATATAAGCAAGGAGAAAAGTTAAGAGACTAAGAATATTGAGGAGGAAAAAGCAGAAAAGAAATGGCAGGAAAATCTACTTCTCAAGCAAAGGGGAAAGAAAGGTATTTCTTGAGTAGTTACTGTGTTTTAAGACCTGTGGTAGGTATTTTACATCACTGTATCATATAACTATCATAGTAAATTTGTAATATGGATGTTATTATGTTCAATTTAAGTTGAAGAGTTAAGAGCTCACAAAGGCTAAGTAAAATACAAAACAATCATGCAGATACTAAATGACGGAAGCAAGACTGAAAGCCTCTTGCTCAAGCTTAGCCTCTATACAAAAATGCTATTTCCCAAAGAGCAACATTAAGCATACAACAAAATTAATAATTTTGTTTAAAGTACACATATTAGGGAAAAGGCAAAGGAAAAACACAATCCAAGAAGGGATAGAGATAAGAAAATCAACTATATCCAGGTTTTTATGGCAGCTTAGAGAGAGTGCTTGAGAAAGGGTACATTACTAAACTGGAGACTGGAGCAGGAGTTAGCCTGTCTAGGTGGGGAAAATGTTTCTGGGAAGAAAATTGCAAGAATAGACCCAGAAATAAGAGAGAAGATAATGACTGAAGAACTTTTAAGTTGGTCAGTATTTATTCACTGATTTAAATATTTACTGGGGGCCTATTCTACACTGAGAGGCAAGTATACAGTAACAATCAAAATAAGAGTCTCTCCCTTCATTAAGCATACAATTTAGGAGACAGACATTCAAAGAATTACACAAAATGTAATTACAAACTGGGAAGTATTTCAAAGGATAAATGTAGAGTGTTATGAAAGCATCTAAAAATGGAACCTACCTCGGGATAGTGGTATGGTCAGAGATGGTTTCCTGGGGAATGATATTTAAACTAAGAGCTGAAGAATGAACATTTGTTAACTAGGTGTGTGGATGGTTAGGAAAGACAAAGAAGCAATGGGAAGAGCACATACAGAGGTTTTGAGATAGGAGAGAACAAGTTATGTAAGTAAAAGAAAACCAATGTGGCTAGAGTATAAGCACAAATGAGAATGTGGAAATGAGGCTGAAAAAGTAGGCGGGCTAAATCACAGATGGTCTCTAAGCCTATATTAAATATTCTGAGTTTTTCTCAAGAGCAAAGGGAAGCCAGTATAAGCTTTTGATCAAAGGGGTGATAAAACAAGAATTGCATTTTGAAAGGATCTAATCTCAGGAGTTTTAAACCTTGAGTCCACAGGTAGTGAAAGATCTGGGCATAGAATTCAAGAGTCCATGAACTTGGATAGGAGGTAATCTTTACTTTTTACTAACCTCTAAATAAAGTTTAGCATCTCCTTTGTGAATATAGGCCCTTTGACTTTATCACCAGTACAAATTTCAAAAATGTTCACATCATATTATACTTATTATAAAATTCACAAAATAATGGTTTTTGTCCCTCATAACATCATTACTTTAAAATCACGGTTGTTTTTGGAAGCATTGCTAAATCTTGTTATTTAATGCATTAATAATGAAGCACATATATTACAGTATCAAGTTTTTAAAAAATAGTATTTTGATGGCTATATTGGTTTCTTTTGTGGTTACACATTTTAAAATGTTATTCTGAGAAGGAGTCCACAGATTTCACCAAAACTGCAGGGGGTACATGTCATAAAAAAAAGTTAAAGAATCCCTGCAGAAAGTAGGAAACTGATGATGGGAGAAAGGTAGACAGAAGGTAGAGAAACAAACAATCCAGTGAAGAGGATGAACCTTACTTAAGTCAGGATGGTGACAGCGCTAGTGGAGAGAAGTAGACTAATTTGAAAGATATTTAGAAGGTAAGAATGATATTAGAGACTCTTTCCAAATACAATTATCAACGAATACTTGGTGTTATAAAAATGCTTTTAAAATAATGGTAAATAAAAATGGAAATTTTTAAACTATCCATACAATGTGATGCTGATTAAAATTCTATTGTGCACAGAAAAGACTGGAATGGTAATAAGTTTAAAATGTTAAACCTGGTTATCACTGACTAATGGACAGCAATAAAAATGTTTACTTTTTCCTTACAATTTTTCTGTTTTTCCATACTTTGTAAAATGACTATCAGATAAAAGTGAGCATTATTTTAGTTATTGTTGGTAAATTTAAATGAATGGGAAACTGTTTATGATATGTTTTAAAGTGAAAAAGTATATAAAATTGTATATACAATATGATCTCAACCCTACTATCTAGAGTAAAATTGTGGATGATTTCTTTATAGTTAGATTTTCCACATTTTCTACAGCAACCAGGTATTCCTTTTATAAATTACATTATTTTTAAAGGCACATATGGATGGACTAGCTTTGCACAGAAGGAAGAATTCTTTAAGATTTAAAATGAGAAGAAAGAACAAAGGACTGAGATGGGTGGATTGTTGGGGGAACAGGATATGGAGGGAGTTCACAGCTAAGGGGCTCTTTAGTCTCAGCAAAGCAAGAGGCAAGGGTATCTACAGCAAGCTAAGGGGTTGGGTAGAACTAGAAATACTAGAATAAGGGTGAAGGTTTGGAACAGTCCTATAGAGACAGAGAACTGTCAGGTAGAACACAGAGCTAAGCTAAGGATCTCTAAGGACAAAAAAGGAAATTATATGGATTAGTGTTGTTCTCAAACATTGTCAATCATTTGTGATGCTTCTTAAAAATGTCAGGTCATCCCACAGGGAGATCCCACCTTAAATACAAAATTGTATTTAAAAAAAATCCAGTAAGTTAAAAAGTAAGATTCTTAACATACCATTTAGCAAACAAATAATAACTCGGCCCACCCTGGAGGGAAGGGCAAATGGTCTTAATTGATCTGGGAAGAAATCAGCAGTAATTTCTTATGTTAATTTTGCAGAACTACCTGGAAAACTAATAAAAAAAAAAAAGATGTAAAGACTCATCAAGGATAAATATTCAGGGACCACTTAACAAGTCTACACCCTTAGCCCTTTGAAAATCCTCAACTGCCTATAAAACCCCACACCCTAAAACCTTGAGGGCACCTCTTCTCTGAGGTAGCCCACACTTCCCCCTCTCTGAGTGTGCACCTTTTTGCTTTAAATAAATCTCTCACTTATAAAAAAAAATTAAATTAAATTAAATTAAAAATTTTTTAAATGTTAGGTCATCCCAGTAATTCAAGTTTAAGTAGAGGCCCAGCAATCTGCATTTTTAACACAAGAGAGTGTTTCAAGTAAGTTGAGACCATGTTTTGGGAAACACTGGTTTAGAGTCTGGCCTGAAAACAAAGGACGACTCTAATGACAAAGAAAATTTCTTCAGGTTCTCTCCACTCCTATCATTTCAACTTACACAGGGAATTTAGGTATTAAGATTTTTGTTGTTTTTGTTTAGCTTTAGAATTTCAGGAGGAAAAAAATCAGGTAAGAAAAGAAAAACAAAGACAAGACACAGCAAGAGTCAAAAAAATCAACAGTCAACCTGTGAATGACAGGTTTCAACAGTACAGGTCCACTTATACACATATTTTTTTAATGAATATTTTGGAAAATTTTTTGGAGATCTGTAACATTTGAAAAAACATTTCCTTTTCTCTAGTTTACTGTATCATAAAAATACAAAATATAGGAAGAATTAATATTGTCAAAATGTCCATCCGGCCTAAAACAATCTGCAGATTCAATGCGATTTCTATGAAAATACCAACAGCATTCTTCAATGAACTAGAGCAAATAGTTCTAAAATTCATATGGAACCACAAAAGACCCCAAATAGCCAAAGCAATCCTGAGAAAGAAGAATAAAGTGGGCGGGATTTAGTTCCCCAACTTCAAGCTCTACTACAAAGCCACAGTAATCAAGACAATTTGGTACTGGCACAAGAACAAACCCACAGACCAATGGAACAGACTAGAGAGCCCACATATAAACCCAACCATATATGGTCAAATAATATAAGATAAAGCAGCCATAGATATACAATGGGGAAATGACAGCCTCTTCAACAGCTGGTGTTGGCAAAACTTGATGGCTATATGCAAGAGAGTGAAACTGAATTATTGTCTAACCCCATATACAAAAGTAAACTCAAAATGGATCAAAGACCTCAATGTAAGTCATGAAACCAAAAAACTCTTAGAAGAAAACATAGGCAAAAATCTCCTGAATACAAACATGAGCAACTTTTTCCATCTCCTCAAGCAAAGGAAACAAAATAAAAAATGAACAAATGGGACTACATCATGCTAAAAAGCTTCTGTACAGCAAAGGACACTATCAGCGGAACAAAAAGGCATCCTACAGTATGGGAGAATATATTTGTAAAAAACATATCTGACCAGGGCTTAACATCCAAAATATATAAAAAACTCATACGCCTCAACACCCAAAAAGCAAATAACCCTATTAAAAAATGGGTGGAAGACATGAACAGACAATTCTCCAAAGAAGAAATTCAGATGGCCAACAGGCACATGAAAAGATGCTCCACATCGCTAATTATTAGGGAAATGCAAATTAAAACCACAATGAGATATCACCTGACACCAGTTAGGATGGCCAACATAGAAAAGAATAGGAACCACAAATACTGGTGAGGATGCGGAGAAAGGGGAACCCTCCTACACTGCTGGTGGGAATGCAAACTAGTTCAACCATTGTGGAAAGCAGTACAGAGGTTCCTCAAAAAACTAAAAATAGAAATACCATTTGACCCAGGAATTCCACTCCAAGGAATTTACCCTAAGAATGCAGCAGCGCAGTCTCAAAAAGACATTTCCACCCCTATGTCTATCGCAACACTATTTACAATAGCCAAGAAATGGAAGCAACCTAAGTGTCCATCAGTAGATGAATGGATAAAGAAATGTGGTACATATACACAATGGAATATTATTCAGCCATAAGAAGAAAACAAATCCTACCATTTACAACATGGATGGAGCTAGAGGGTATTATGCTCAGTGTAATAAGCCAGGGGGAGAAAGACAAGTACCAAATGATTTCACTCATCTATGGAACACAAGAACAAAGCAAAAACTGAAGGAACAAAACAGCAGCAGACTCACAGAACCCAAGAATGGACTAACAGTTGCCAAAGGGAAAGGGACTGGAGGGGTGGGTGGGAAGGGAGGGAGAAGGGGAATAAGGGGCATTATGATTAGCACACATAATTTGGGGGGGTGGCATGGGGAAGGCAGTATAGCACAGAGAAGACAAGTAGTGATTCTATAGTATCTTACTACGCTGATGGACAGTGACTGTAATGGGGTATGTGGTGGGGACTTGATAATGGGGGGAATCTAGTAACCACAATGTTGCTCATGTAATTATATATTAGTGGTACCAAAATAAAAAAAAATACAATATATATATAAACATACAAAATATGTGTTAACCAACTATTACATTATTGGTAAGGCTTCTGATCTTGTAGGCTATTAGAAGTTAAGTATCGTTGGAGTCAAAAGTTACACATGGATTTTCCATTGCACAGGATTTGACACCCAGCCCCATGTTATTCATAGGTCAACTATACTATTATCTGTATTACAGAATCCAGGCCAAAACTACTTATTACCTTACCTTTAGCAGGAGAGTAAAATTGCTCTGCAGAGAATTAGTCACACCATTTTCACACAATTTTTTCCTCATGTGGTTTTCACTCACATTCCCAACACCAGACTGATACCTTAATAATGACTTGAGCATGGTTTCAAAAGGGTCCGCTGAAACACACAAATTAAACATTTCTAAGTCAAAGTAATCCCTCAAAAAAAAACCTCTAGCAAAAGAACAAAGAGATCAAGGAGGTAGGTATAGGATTGTAGCTCGGAGCATGGCAACTTTTTTCAGAGCCCCTTTGATGCCAGGGTTCTTGTTTGCAGAGTCAAAGAATGAACTTAGTAAACACCCAAGGTAGGAGAGCCAGGGAGAGGCTTTTATTTAGAGACACAGTGAGAGGACAGAGCTCTTGGCTCACGCCAGGAAGGGACACGAGCGCCGTAGCTGTGCGTTGTCTAGGGGTTTTATAGGCAGTTGAGAATTTTGGGGAACTGGATAAAGGCTTAGGGGTGTGGACTTGTTAAGTGGTGTCTGAATATTTAGAATCAACACAAGGAACTTCCTGCTCTGGTTTCTCCCTGGAATAAGGCGTCTTGGTCTGGGAGCATATCAAACAAGGCCGTCTGCCCAGCCCCCAAGGGCTTATCTTACTTCTTAACTTCCTGGGTATTAAAATGCAATCTTATCTTTAAGGTGGAATCCTTCCTGCCTTTTACCATGTTGTTTATGGCTGGGCCTGCATGCTAAATTAGTTGCCCACTTTGCAAATCACTTCATCAGGTCTGAAGGAGGAAAGACAGCACAAAGTGCTGGGCCTTTTAGCATGCTAAAGTGACTCTTACACATGATTACAAATGATTAGCCTAACAAAAACATGTGCTACTCTTCTTTATGTGGGGAATATTAACTGATCTCACTGAAGAATGACTCTAGAGCTTAATGTTTTGGTAAGGGGGTTTCCTTGCATGTAGTTACATTGCTCTGACTATAAATATCCTGCCTTGCTTTTTCCAGAGGCCCTCACCCTATTCTGTCTAAGCTCACCGTCCCTGTCTCACCTTCAGTGTCTTTCCTAACTATGAGGCAATAAAAAAATGACAAAATACAATATCCTGACTGGTTCCACTTTAAATAAACCATTAATCACATAAATTTTCTACCTACATGACAAACTTATCTTTCATCTTTTAGAAAAAGCTCATTACACTGATTTTAAAGCAAAATTGAGATTCGTGTGTAACTTATCAAGTATTACAAGTTAAAACTATTCAGCTGAGTTCAAAATTTCTTTTCTCCTCCATTCATTTTTTAAGTGTTTCTGTACTGGTTATATTATTTTCATACACACAAAAATTAGTTGTCTATGTAAATCTGTAAAACAGCACAGTAAAATAGAGAAAAAAATTCATCTAAATCTCATTACACAGAAAACCTGTCAGATTTCTCTAATAATTACAGTCCTTTCTTTCAGAGCACTTCTCTCAGTTTACCAGTGCAATCATCTGAATAATGTTTACATGCTTTGTTTACTCCCTAACTAGACCATAAACACCACAGCAGCAGAGACCATATCTGGTTTTACTCATTGTATTTCTTGACACAGCCATCCTTCCACATTGGAAAACTTAACGCTAAGAGCACAGGCCAGACTGCACAGCTTCAAGTTGCAACTCCATCACTAATTGATTAGTTGTGTGACCTTGCGCAAGTGATTTAGCCTCCCTTTACCTCAGTTTTCTTTTCTATATAATGGGGATAATCATAATACTTAAGTCATAAGGTTGTTCTGAGGATTAAATGAGTTATTATTTGTAAAGGACTTATAAGAGTTTGGCATACAGTTACTGCCATGCAAGTATTTGACAAAGTAAGATGAATCTGTCATATAAAGGCCTAAATATATTCTTTTTATTTAGACAGTGACTTTAAGTTAGACAGTGACTTTGTTTTAAGTTTGCTTCAAATTCTTATTGTACATAATACCAATATGCATTTTTTCATTCATGTGATTATCAATTTATAACAGATTCCTTAAGATATTATTGCTAAGTCAAAGTCAGTGTCAACTTTCTCTCCAGAATGTCTGTAAAACATTTATACTCCATGTTTCTCTATTCCCTCATCAACAATGAGTTTTGCCAATATTTTTTTTTTCTTCTAGTCAGCTAGGTAAAAAAAATCTCATTTTTATTTGCATCCTACTGATTATTTTTGGTGAGGTTGAAATCTTTTCATTTCTATTCGTTCTTTCTTAATTACCTTGTTTTTGCCCATTTTTCTACAATTGAATTTTATTTTCATTTTCTTATTTTTATATACTTTACATATATATTTTATATATATATATGTATTATATTATATACATATACGGGTAGTAAATAGTTTCTCCATTTCTCTTGTAAACTTTTTTATGGTACTTTTTGTTTTACAGAAATGTATTAATAAATTACTACACATTATGCATGGTAATGTATGGCAAACATTTTCCTATCTTTTTCTTTCTCATTCCTTTTCAAGGTATTTTTTATTGCACTGAAATTTTTTTTACATAGACAGATTTATCCATTTTGTGCTTGATGGTTCCTAGATCTCATGTCATGGTAAGGAAATGTTTATGAACATCCCCTTCAAAGCATTTAATATTTAACTTTTTTTTTTAACTTTTATGACTCCAAATTTTAATCATTTGGAATTTATTTTGATATAAGAGTAAGCCAAGGATTGAGATTTATTTTCCCAAGTAGCTAGCCAGTTTTCCCAAAACTGTTCATTACCTTTCCCCTATACCATAAATTGCTCTATCATATATACTTGGTGTGTCTATTGGACTATCTACCCTACATTATCAATCTAGTCCTATCACAGTACAAGATTTTTTTAATTAATCAAGCTTTATAATATACTGCTCTACCTGATAGTACAAGTATTCCCCTCATTAATATTCTTCTCTAGATGTTTCTTAGTTGTGCATGTACCTTTACTCTTCCAGATAGTTCCCTGGAACTCTTTTTTTTGGATTCTGGAAAAATTCCTGTAAGAATTTACATAGGGATTTTATTGTATGTACCTATCAATTGAAGGAAAAAAATAATCATTTTACAATACTGCACCTTAAATAAGGTAAGAAATATAAAGATTTCAACACAATGCCTGGCACATTACATAAAGCAATCAGTAAATGTTAGCTATTTCTACCCAAGAACAGTGTGTGGGTCTTCATTTATAGACATTTATTCTTAAAAGATAAGAACCAGCTAATCAGAAAGAAAATTAAACTTACAAGTCTTGTTGGGGTTGATATGCTGCTTCAATACATCAATAGTACCCAAACTAACCACAAGGCGCCTGCCAAACCAGAAGGAGACCACAGGCCCATATCTCTCATGCAGATTAACCAGGAACTCGTGCAAACTTCCACTGTTCACAATATCTGGAAGATTACCATCTCTGAGAAAAGAGTAATTTTTTGATAAAACGATCAATCCAACTTGGAAGAATAAGAAAAACAATAGTTGATTCTGAATTAACTGTCTCAGCAGATGAGAGCCAAGGTACATGAAATTCAAAATACTGCAAAACACAAACGTTAATTACATTTGACTTCTCTCTTTCTATAGTTCTATTTAGACCTGGGTTTGTCTAATATTTTGAGAATTTTTACCATATAAGTAAGCTATATAAGGAACGTCTGACTTAGACACTGGAAAAACTACTCAATTTTTGTACCTCTTTCTCAGATAGCAATGGACATCATCATAAGCAGCAGACTTAAATCATCAGATCAGCTAAGACAATATTTTCCTTCTTTCCTTCTATATTAATCCTGTCTTTCTATTTTCAACACATTTAAGGTTTTTGATTTATACAGTCCTCCTTTCTGTTCTAAACAAAGTTTACGTTGTATGCCCAGAGATAAATTTAGAGTAAACAAATGTATTAAATAAGCTGAGTAGTGCAAAAATATGGTTTAGTTTTGATACCAAAAATTAAGAGATGACACTACTTTGTTCCAAAAAAATACTCACTTTTCTTCAGTGGGAGTAATCCCCGGAATTCCTGCAGCTTGTCTGGAAGACTTAAGGAAAAGTTTTTAAATGGTTTAGTACAATGAATTATCATGTATCACATCAGTCAGATGTATTTTGCCAAGACATCTGCAGCACCTTAAACTATGGCTTTCCAATTTGGTTGAATCTCAGGAATTATTTCTATATTAAAATGTAAAAACTGGGTTCTTTGTATTAAAAAGAATTATCTTAATATTCTTCCTCTGTGTCCACTAAGGTGTTTAAAGAATTTAACACCCATTCTACATTAATTAATACATAATCAAGTATACTTTTCTTTGCTCTGAGACTAAATACAGTTCCCATCTGGCTTAAAAAAATTGTCATGCTTACAACAATTTTGTTCCTAAAATAGTTCTCTGTCTAGTCAGTCATTATTATCAGGATCATACAGGCAATGAGTTGTCTGGTATAGAAATAAACAAAATAATTAATTGAAAATTGTTAAAATGACAATCTCTGAGGAATGAACTGGGAAAAGTCTAGGGAATTTTAAAGTTTTTACAATTTTGTAATGAGTTTATGGTTGCTGTTTTGGGGTAGCGTTATTTTTTAATTTTACAACAAGCATGTTACTTTCATAACAAGACTTTTATAAACTAATTTTTAAATAAACTAAATATTATAGAAAATAACATAAAATATTCAACTCTAGAATTATTCTGAATTTTGTCAATGATTTTGACTAACAGTCAATTTGGCATTCTGACCTTTTTTTCTACTTAACATTATATAAATAAACATTTATTTATTTGAACATTTAAAGGCTAAACTGTGATCTATCATGTAGCTGGAATTGCTTAATCATTTTCCTATTATACTGCTGTAAAACATCTGGGCTATTTCTTTTCTATTGCTCTTTTTTATTTTTATAAGTAGTGCTATGAAAATCTTTGTACAACTTTACTTTTTTCCTCCTTAGGGGTATGTATGCTAAAAGAGGAATACTAAGTTGAATGGTACTAACAGACGAATTTTACAGTTTCTACTAAATTCTACAAGAAATCTTTCATCTTTTGATTTGAAATCTACAGTGTATAATTTTGTCCTACAGTGTCATCAACAATGGAAACTTATCAAGTTTAATGTTATAAATAGTGGGAAAAAGGACAGAAGAAACTCTGTAATTAGAAAAAGAAAGTCAGTGACATAAAATATCCTTCTTTATATTTTCTGATATTATTGACTGAAATAAACTTCTTGATTTCTCCTCAAACATAGTAGACTGATAACATTCAACTATTACCTCTTCTTCCTGAAATCCCACTAAAATGAAGGTGAAGAAATAAAAAAGGAGGAAACAGAGAATGGGAAAGGAGACAACAGTGTGAACAAGTCAACCAATTTTTTCAAAATGTTAAGCTGCTGG
Source organism: Phataginus tricuspis (assembly GCA_029783875.1). Lineage (NCBI taxonomy): Eukaryota > Metazoa > Chordata > Mammalia > Pholidota > Manidae > Phataginus > Phataginus tricuspis. The sequence goes on from JAQQAC010000477.1 coordinate 34,100,863, forward strand.
AGCAGTGATTAATCAATATGGTTGAGAGGTCAGCAGAGGAGGATTCCTACAAGAAGAAATCAGATTTGTACTCGGTAATCAGAAAGGCAGGATAAGGCACAAGACTTTCACAATTAGTAAAAAGTTGTCATACAGATCCCTTAGACAACATAGGTATCCTTCTCTATTCCAATGATTATCATTCTTGGGAAGGAGACCTCGATTTCAGATTTAAAAACAACAGGTTGGGCAGGTAGGTAGGGGTAAGGGGGTGGCCCCTAAAATTTTAAGGGAAAATTCTTTCCAACCTAGAGTTTTATTCTGAGACAAACTATTATTCAAGTGTGAGGCTCGAACAGAAAAGATTTTCAAATAAGCAAGGTCTCATAAAATGTACTTTCCATGTACACTTTCTTGGGAAGCTACTGAAAAATGATGCACTGCAACAAATGAAGGAAGTAGAAGAAAAAGAGAGATTCATGTGGCATCCAGGAAATAAGGTATACAACACAAGTAGAGAGAATACCCACAATAATAGTAAAAAGAAGAGAGCTATGCAGCTACAGGAGATTGTAAAGATTGTAACTAGTACTGAGTGGGGAAGGATGATGGAAGGCTCCCAGAGTGGGTATCTTCATGGGAAAGAAAATGTATCTGATGTCTTTGAATATTTGGGCAACTTCACTGAGTAGTATTATGACAGAAATGTTGAAATATTTGGAAAAATAGAGAAAAAAGTTGGAAAAGTAATCCTATTTCTACTTTCATTGAATGTATCCTTATTGCTCTGACTTAAAATTCATTAAGAACATAAAGAAATTAGCCTCTCCAGACATCCTACTCCCAAAAGAACTTCTGGCTTTAGGACTCTATCCTTAGTTGGTTTATTTCCAGCAATCCATAACTATTCCAGGTTGGGGTGATCTTAGGGTGACCTGTATTGCTGTGCTTGGAAGTATGGCCATATCTTACTGTGCCTCATTTTTATCAATTATGGGCAAAATTCTTACCCATTCATCATATGGTGGTGACCCATAATTTACATAATCCACATAGAGTCTAGCACAATGCCTGGACCATACTAAGTGCTCAGTAAAAAACTACTAAGTGCAACACCTCCCCACAGCGCTAATCCTGGCTTCCACAGGTCCATCAGCAGGCAGGAAAGGGAGGCTTAGAAATCTGTACTCTGGATAAGATGGCTCATACATCCACCTCCACATCCCCTTAGCAGACATAACACCAAGCAAAATACTATCCAGCCCTTTACTACATCCACCTCTCCCAAATAGCTAAAAATGAGAGAAATTCCAAAACGTGCAAGACCTGCAAATTTTCAATCTCCCGGATAATTGTAGCCTTACCACTACCACCTGCCTTGAGACCATCCAGAATGTTATTATCACCTTTTCCTTACTTGCATCAGACACCACGCGAAGCCCAGGACTATCAAGCCCAGGTCTTCCTTTGTCTCAACTCCTATCCCTACAGAAGTTTATCCCCTCTCCAGACCCATCTCCCCCCAACTCAAATCTCCACCCTACCTCAGCCTCTCGTTCCCATGGTCATACACTAGATGCTGACATTACCAATAACTTCAACATCTCCAGAGTTTCACTATCAAACATCCAAATCTCCAAGCACCTTTCCTTCTCACTATTCTTAGTATGTTTACCCCAAAAACTATTTTTATCCCAAAAGGACTTTTAACCTATCCATTTGTATATTCATTTTCCACTTTTACCCATCTTAGATTTCACGGTCCATCATTATAACCATTCCTGTGCCCTGTATACTTTCATCATAATCACTTAGCAAAACACTAATTCTAATTAAATATAATGTTCCATCAACCACCCCCAGAACCCATACAGCTGAGGAAAACAGCTGGAGAAAAGCAAAGCCATGCTGACTAGTCTTTAACTTCATGAACCTCAGGTGAGTCACACTTTTCCCTAGTCCATCGCTCTCCTCATCTTCTAGATGGCTGTTTCACTCCTCTCTCTCCAAATCTCCTGTGCTCATCATTAACTGATACTCTTTCTTCTATTTCATTAAATAAATAAAAGCAATCAGGAAATAATTTCCAACCGATAGCTACCTGTCTGCCTACATTTGTGTCCACCTATTCTACCTTCCCTCCTATTACTATGGATGATCTATTTATCCAAATGAAATGTACCCCCATTCCTTTATGCCACTTCTGCTACCACTACCTTTGTCCAGGCCAGCACCATCTCTCACTAAAATTATTTTAAGAACCTTCTAACTATGCCCACTTTCACTCTTGCCCCAGACCCCTAAATCTATTAACATAGAAGCCAACACAATTTTTAAATTTTAGTTCCCTTAAATTTAAAATGTCATTCTTCTGTTGAAACCCTACAGTGGCTTACCTCAAAGTAAAAACCAAGTCCACAAATAAACCTACAACTAAAATCTGCCCTTCGTCCTGTCATTCTGATATTATCTTTCTGTTTTGTCTCTTACTCCACTCCAGCCAAACTAGTGTCCTTGTTTTCCTGGAACACACCAGGCATGTTTCCCCTGAAGACGTGCATTTACTGTTCTTTGCCTGGAATCTTCGCCTTTCTCGGATACCTGCACAAGTCTTGCTCCTTCAGCTCCTTCGGGTCCTTTACTCAATTTCTTATCTCTTGACTATCCTACTTCAAAATAACAATCCTACCTACCCCCAACTCAGCTTTGCTCCATAATACTTAACACTAACATACTATATATGTTATCTGTTTATGTTGTCTGCTTTCTCCTCATCAGAATATAAATTCCCGGAGTCAGGAATTTTGTTTGCTCCATGCTATATTCTCAGTAGATGGAACCCTGTCTGGAACATAAATGGTTGAAAGACTTAAATGTTGCCTTCTATTAGCTAACCAAAAGACGGCCTCATTTATTAAAGATTATCAAAATTCAAGGCCGGGAGCCACTAAATGTTTAGTTTCTCAGAAAATAAGATATACTGGAAGTTCCATATTGCGTAGTTGCAATGTCCCAATTTAATCGAAGCTCTGAAAAGAACACTTAAGGTAATCCGTCATAATCAGTGCTGTTTGGGCGAGGTGAGCTACTTTACAGCTTTTTCCATAAAACCACCACCCTGCTTTGCAGAACCCGTTTTAGAGATGATTCCTCCTGTATTCGCTTTGTTTTCGGAACCACCCCGAGGCTGACGGAGGCAAGCAAAAGCCAGAAGGAGATTCAGAGATGAAGCACAGTTGCTAAGTGAGGCTCACACACTAAGTGCAGTGCTCGTTACAAGACGCCCCGCAGAACCTGCGAGGAGCAAGACCCGTCTGGACCGTGAGGGCTTTGGATGCCAGTAACCCACAGATCGAAAGAGGGCTGGAGAGGCAGGCGACACAGAAAAGGCGGGGAGAATCCTCGGGAACGGAGAAAGGAGTGGAGCGCCCTGGGCTTCCTCCCACTGGGACACGGAATGTGGTTTTGGCAGTTACGGCCACAAAGCCACTCAAGGTATTGCCGACCCGCCCCTCAGCCCTCCGCTGCCGGCGCGGCCCCGTGCTCGGCTCCCCGGAGGCCCAGGCCGCGCCTCAGCCCGGCTCGCCCAGCCCCGAAGGGCCGAAGTACGCCCGCGCGTCGGGCGGGGCGTCCCGGCTGGGGCACTGCCGGGGCGGGAGCCTCCCGAGGCCGGCCCGCTGCGGGCGAGACTGACGCTGGGGCTGCGGCCGGAGCCCCTGAGGGCCGAGACGGCGGTTACCGGGTAGAGGTAGAGCACCGCTCCCACCAACGCCAGCAGGAAGGTGACGGCGAAGATCGCGAAGTCCAGCATGGTGCTTCCGCCCGGGAGCCACGTCTCGGCTCTCCGCTCGGTCAGCAGCACCTCAGCCAGGCTGGACCTGAGGAGGGCGTGTGGGCGCAGGCGCCCCGCGGGACCTGCGAGCAGACGGGCCGCTGGGCGTGGCCGCGGCCTGGCGGGGCGGTGGCGAGACGCGGAGCGCTGAGGTCAGAGCCCGGGGCGGGGCCCGCGCGCACACGTCCCAGGACACGCCCCGGCGTGAGGACCGCGCTGGCGAGCGCCGAGCCCCGGCTGCCAAAGCACCTGAGGGGTTTTCGTCGCCCTGCCCCAACCGTCACTCATCACAGTAGATTTAGCATCAGTCCTCCAAACCACTGACCCTCCCAGTGTGGTCGCCGGCACGGCAGCTGCAGCATCGCCGGGGAACTCGCTAGAAATCCAGATTCTCCATCCCACCCCAGACGTACACAGCCAGACACTCTGGGAAGGAGAGGGGTACAAACATCTGTATTTTAACCAAGCTGTTAAACATAGTGAGAACCACTGACCTCAGCTACCCTGGACAGGGAAGTGTCTGAGAGTCATGCACCTTAGATGTTCCTTGTTTCACAGAATTTATGTTAGAAGTAGCTAGTAAATGGCATTCCTTGGCACTCGTGAGTGAAGGGACGAACTGTTTGATGGTGGGTAAGATTACCTGCTTCTGCTGGAGTTTAAGTGACATTTCTAAATATCCATTTCCTTCTATGTAGAACAGTGGAAATAACAACCACACAATTGCCTGTAGGATTAAGTTAGATATATTATGAAAAGTACTTAGCACACTTCCTAGCAAAACGCTCGTTAGCATTAGTCCTGATAGAAATACCCTAAGATTTCTCTACTTCACATGACTCAGAAGTTTTGATGTGGATGATGTAAAGCAAGCCCGCTACTTACCTGCGCTCCATTTGGTGAAACCTTCTGTAAAAGTACTTAGAAAGATGGCGGCGTGAGAGATGAGACAGAGGCTTCATCTTAAAACCGCATATAATATGAAAATATAATTACAACTAATCCTGAAAGAGCAACAGGAAAGAGGACTGCGCCAGACTGCATACACCTGGAGAAAAGTCCTCACAGAACAGGGTAACATACCAAAGCTGTAGCCTGGTGGGACACAAGCCCTTCCGCCACCCAACCTCACCAGCAGGAGGAAGAGAAATGGAGCAGGAAGGGAGTAGAGGCCCGGGACTGCTGAATACCTAACTCTGAAGATCTGCTCTGGGAGCACAAACCTACATTTCATGGTGCTTGCATGATACTCTCATGATTACAGGGTTGGAAAGCTAAGACGGGCAGAATTCCTGGAGAGACTGAGATTCCAGCCACTTGTGGAAAGCAGAGATCCATATCCAGCCGCTCTTGGACAAAAGAAAGGCGGGCAGTGTGACAGACTTCCTAACAAGGAAACCCTTAGCATGAGGGCTGCTAAAGGCAAGGATTGCACAGAGCTTACTGCTCAGGAGAAAGGACAGGTAGAGAAAATTGTCCAGGTGCTCTCTGCCCAGCAGGTTGGGAGCTTTCACAATCTTCAGATGCTCCAGCTCCCTGGCTAACTACACAGCTCCTAGGAACCCCTCTGAGATAGGCAGCCTTCTACGCCTTTCACATGGCCAGCCCCAACTGGCTCGCAAACTGGCAAACCCTACCCTTGTGTTAGGCTAGCCAGAGGGAAGATCTGCCTACAGCAACTACAAAGGCAAAGCATACAGGCTTATACCTGTGTGCTCGGCCCACTGGTTCAGGCAGTAGACACAGGCATAGGAGCAGGGAAGCAGAAAACAGCTCTTTCCTCCCCACAGGGCACCAATACCACTCCCCTGCGACCCTCAAGATTGCTTCAGGGGCTGAGCAGCTCCAGGGAGTAGAGCTTCTGGGCACTAGAGGGCACCACATTCAAATATGAAATGCCATAGGAAACTGGTTCAAAGTAAAATTATTAATACCACTCCTGAGAAGGATTTAAATGACATTGAACTCATGAATATTCCTGAAACAGAGTCCAAAATAAAAATCATTAAGGTGCTCATGGAGGTACAGAAAGACATTCAAGAACTCAGGAATTAATTCCGGTTGGGGATTCAATCATTGAAGAGCACAATGGATGGTATTAAAAGAAGATTAGATATGGTGGGAGACAATAAATGAAATAGAAACTAGAGAGGAGGAATACAGAGAAGCTAAGCAACAGAGAGAAAAAAGGATGCCTAAGAATGAAAGAATATTGAGAGAAATGTGCGGCCAATCCAAATGGAGACAGAAGCACTGAACAACACAATAGAACAGATGGACCTAACAGACATCTACAGAACTCTACACCCAAAATCAGCAGAATACACATTCTTCTCAAGTGCACATGGAACATTTTAAAAAATAGATCATATACTAGGCCACAAAAAGAGCCTCGGTAAATTAAAAAAGATTGAAATTGTACTAACCAGTTTCTCAGACTACAAAGGTATGAAACTAGAAATAAATTATGCACAGAAAATGAAAAACCCCATGAACACATGGAGGATTCACAACATGCTACTAAATAACCAATGAATCAATGACCAAATAAAAACAGAGATCAAGCAATATATGGAGACAAAAGACAACAATAATTCAACACCGCACAATCTGTGGGACACTGGGAAGGCCATGCTAAGATGAAAGTATATTGCAGTACAGGCCTACCTCAGGAAAGAAGAACAATCCCATATGCGCAGTCTAAACTCACAATTAACAAAACTAGAAAAAGAACAAAAAAGGCCCAAAGTCAATAGGAGGAGGGACATAATAAAGATTAGAGCATACATAAATAAAATCAAGAAGAATAAAACAATAGAATCAATGAAAGCAAGAGCAGGTTCTTCCAGAAAATAAACAAAATAGATAAGCTCCTAGCCAGACTTATCAAAAAAAAAAAAAAGAGTCAGTCTACTCACATAAACAGAATCAGAAATGAGAAACGAAAAATTAGTACGGACACCACAGAAATACAAAAATTTATTAGAGAACACTATGAAAAAATACATACTAAGAAACTGGACAAACTAGAAGAAACGGAAAACTTTATAGAAAAATTCAACCTTCCAAGGCTGACCCAGAAAGAAACAGAAAATCTGAATGGACTAATTACCAGCAACGAAATTGAACTGGTAATCAAAAACCTACCTAAAAACAAAACCCTGGACCAGATGGCTTCACCACTGACCACTGAATTTTATCAAACATTTAGTGAAGACCTAATACCCTTCCTCCTTAAAGTATTCCAAAGAGTAGAAGAAGAGGGAATACTTCCAAACTCATTCTATCAACCCAGCATCACTCTAATACCAAAACCAGGCCAAGACACCACAAAAAAAGAATATTACAGATCAATATCCCTGATGAATATAGATGCAAAAATACTCAACAAAATATTAGCAAACCAAATTCAAAAACACATCAAAAGGATCATCCATCATGATCAAGTAGGATTTATTCCAGGGATGCAAAGATGGTACAACATTCGAAAATCAATGTCATCCACCACATAAACAAAAAGAAGGACAAAAACCATATGATCATCTCCAAAGATGCTGAAAAAGAATTTGAAAAAATTCAACATCCATTCATGATAAAAACTCTCAACAAAATGGGTATAGAGGGCAAGTACCTCAACATAATAAAAGCCATATATGACAAACCCACAGCCAACATAATACTTAACAGCGAGGAGCTCAAAGCTTTTCCTTTAAGATCGGGAACAAGACAAGGATGTCCACTCTCCCCACTTCTATTCAACATAGTACTGGAAGTCCTAGCCACAGCAATCAGACAACACAAAGAAATAAAAGGCATCCAGATTGGCAAGGAAGAAGTTAAACTGTCCCTGTTTGCAGATGACATGATATTGTACATAAAAAACCCTAAAGAATCCACTCCAAAACTACTAGATCTACTATATGAATTCAGCAAAGTTGCGGGATACAAAATTAATATGCAGTAATCTGTGGCATTCCTATACACTAAAAATGAACTAGCAGAGTGAGAAATCAAGAAAACAATTCCATTCCCAATTGCGTCAAAAAGAATAAAATATCTAGGAATAAACCTAACCGAGGAAGTGAAAGACCTATACTCTGAAAAGTACAAGACACTCATGAGAGAAATTAAAGAAGATACCAATAAATGGAAATACATCCCATGCTCATGGATAGGAAGAATTAATATTGTCAAAATGGCCATCCTGCCTAAATCAATCTACAGATTCAATACAATTCCTATCAAAGTGCCAACAGCATTCTTCAACAAACTCTAGAAACTCATTCTAAAATTCATATGGAACCACAAAAGACCCTGAATAGCCAAGGCAATATGCTCCCAACTTCAAGCTATACCACAAAGCCACAGTAATCGGGACAATTTTGTACTGGCACAAGAACAGACCCATAGACCAAAGGAACAGACTACAGAGAGCCCTGATATAAACCCAACTATATATGGTCAATTAATATATGATAAAGGAGCCATGGACATACAATGGGGAAATGACAGCCTCGTCAACAGCTGGTGTTGGCAAAACTGGACACCTACATGCAAGAGAATTAAACTGGATTACTGTCTAACCCCATACGCAAAAGTAAACTCGAAATGGATCAAGGACCTGAATGTAAGTCATGAAACCATAAAACTCTTAGAAAAAAACAGAGGCAAAAATCTCTTGTACATAAACATGAGTGACTTCTTCTTGAACGCATCTCCTCGAGCAAGGGAAACAAAAGCAAAAATGAACTCATGGGACTACATCAAACTAAATCGTTTCTGTATGGCAAAGGACACCATCAACAGAACAGAAAGGCATCCTACCATAAGCGAGAATATGTATTTGTAAATGACATATCTGACAAGGGGTTAACATCCAAAATACATACAGAACTTACACATCTCAACACCCAAAATAGCCCGATTAAAAAATGGGTAGAGGATATGAAGAGACAGTTCTCCAAAGAAGAAATGCAGATGGCCAAGAGACATATGAAAAGATGCTCCACATCATTACTCATCAGGAAATGCAAATTAAAACCACAATGATGTATCACCTCACACCAATAAGGATGGCCACCTTCGAAAAGACTAAGAACAACAAATGCTGGTGAGGATTCAGAGAAAGGGGAACCCTCCTACACTGCTGGTGGGAATGTAAGCTAGTTCAACCATTGTGGAAAGCAATATGGAGGTTCCTCAAAAAACTAAAAATAGAAATACCATTTGACCTGGGAATCCCACTCCATGGAATTTACACAAAGAATACAACTCAGATTCAAAAAGACATATGCACCCCTATGTTTATCGCAGCACTATTTACAATAGCCAAGATATGGAAGCAACCTAAGTGTCCATCAGTAGATGAATGGATAAAGAAGAGATGGTACATATACACAATGGAATACTATTCAGCCATAAGAAAGAAACAAACCCTACCATTTGCAACAACATAGATGGAGCTGGAGGATATTATGCTCAGTGAAATAAGCCAGGTGGAGAAAGACATGTGCCAAATGATTTCACTCATTTGTGGAGTATAACAACACAGCATAACTGAAGGAACAAAATAGCAGCAGACTCAGAGTCTCCAAGAAGGATCTAGTGGTTACCAAAGGGGATGGGTGTGGGAAGGCGAGTGGGGAGGGAGGGAGACGGGATGAGGGTATTATGTTTAGCACACATGGTATAGGGGATAACGGGGAAAACAGTGTAGCACAGAGAAGGCAAATAGTGAATCTGTGGCATCTTACCTCACCGAAGGACAGTGACTGCATTGGGGTATGGATGGGTACATTATCATACGGGTAAATGTAGTAACCACATTGTTTTTTCATGTGAAACCTTCATAGAAGTGTATATCAATAATTCTTTAATAAAAAATTAATAAAAAATAAGTACTTAGAGGCTATTATAGCTTTAATAATATAAAGTGGTACATTTACACACACGTGGCAAATCAGCAAGAAAACTCATTCCAGGTTACATTTTAGAGCTTATGTGATACACGACCTATTACATAAGCATGAAACATCTCTCATTGAAAATGCCAAGTCTTTTTGGCATCTTTAGCAAATGTAACAAAATGTTGCTATTTGAAATTTCATTTGGCAGGCATTATACTTTTAACTCTAGTTCTCCGTGTATAAATGTATTTCGACAGTTCATTTCTAAGTGTCTTGTTTCCATAGAAATCATGTTCCACATAGGTTTTCAAAACAGTAGACATGGGATTTTTTAATGTGTACTGTAGCTACATGACAGTAACCCTAGGCACTAATGTTCCAGAATATCTGGACTCCCCTTTAGTGTTTAACTGACCTACAGAAAGACACTATCTGAAATTTTTTTAAGTCTTGTGCAGGGTGCAATGTTTAAGAAATTGAATCTAAAACGATACACTTACCTCTTCTTGTGGTCTTCAAACTTTTGCCCAGATACTCCCTAAAAGAATTTTATAAAACCGTCATTTTTTTCTGACATCTAAAATCTTTATCTTGACTTTAAAAAATTAAATATCTAGTATATTATAAATATTCATGGTTTGAAATTGTTCTTTCTTTTAAACCCATTAAGAAATTTAAGTGCTATAGTAATAGGATGAGTATCATCAAGGCTTTTTAAATACATAAGGTCATTGTGAAAAGCTGGAAATTTGCCATGATTCCTTTTTGTGAACTTATTTCCACTTCACTTATCCCACAGTTTTATCCTATGGATTTTTATCCTTGAAAGTCAATTTTTCATCACCTGTCATACCTCTCTATAACATATACACATATTGAATTTTAAATATTTTTCAATTCTGTCTTAAAATCCCTATAAAATATTTTTAAATATTTGTAAAAGATTTAAACAAATATTTTTAAATATTTAAAAATTAAAAAAATATTTCCTCATGATCAAGGTATTTAATTTTGTTACAAAATTAAAAAAATACAGAAGTTGGTAAAGTAGTAAACGTAAGCAAAATTCTATTGGAGATGCATATCTTCAGATGGATGAGCACTTTTTCAATTAGTTCATGTATTTATGAATATAATTCATTGCTAAAATTAACCAGGATTCAATATCACTTTTACTTTTTGTTTAATAAAGTTAAGCCCTTAAAAACCTTTTTCACATAAATAAGAGGATTTTTGTGGTCTTGTTGAGATAGGCCAAAAATAACTCATATGTATAAAAATATGATTAACTAGGATTTTATATATATATATATTTGGTTAACTATATTTAATGGTCTGCTACCTCACCTTCATATCTCAATTAGGCCCTCCTTAAATTTTACGCAAATAAAGAATTGGAAACAGAAACATCTGTACTGGCTGTTCTCCATTCTTCCACCCTCCCACGTATCCTCAGATTTATTCTCTGCCATTCTCTATTCTATATATTATGATTATTGAGCTAATTCCTACAGACTACGACCACGGCTTCCTTAAAAACTTGCCTCCAGTTGGATTTCACAAATAGGAGTCATCAGTACGCTGGGGCTGAGAAGAAAGCCAGTTTAGAAACATCCTTTTTGCTGCCCTCTTAGCTCTGAACCATATTATCTGACAGGGACTATATCCCTATCCCTTTACATATAAAACTTTTGAGGTAGAGGCTCCTCCTAGAATGCTATAGCCCTCTCTGAGCAGTAGCAACATTTTCTCTCCTTGCCCTTTCAGACTTAGGGGTGATAATTCTTTCCCCGGTTGCTCATCTCTGGGTACTTCAATGTCCCTTGTTGGTGCCCTTCACCCTGTTCACACTTCTGTATATTGTCCCTTTTTCATTAGAGTCTTTTAAACTATTTGGGTTAGATACTGTTTCCTATCAGACCTAATTGGCACCAGGAGTGGCTCCTGGAAGCAAGGTGGAATTCTGGACCAGGTTAAACATGTATTTGATGACCTCATGAATGACCTCCATTCTTGATAGTCTGTGGCATGCATGAAATGGCAACAAGATGATTGAAATCATCACTGTAAATGGCATGGATGGAATGCCAGTAGGGGACACACCTTGGGTGGTCAAGTGACTCTCGATGGCAGCAGTTGGGATTATTAGAGTGACTTTCTGGCTGCATTACAAATCTTATGAAAGGGAAAAAAATAAGCTTAAGGCCTTGAATCCTCAACATAAGGAGCAGATGAAAAAACAGAAAGCTTCTACAGTTGTCTCAAAAGAATCCCTTATCTGTGCAGGTTGTAGAGTTAAATTCCAGTTAAAAGCACTCCCTTGCCAAGTCTCTTATTCTAAAATCAAGGCACCATTTGAAAAGGAATAGGACTCTGAAATCAGGACCTTTGGTCAGTGAAAGACAAAGCTGAAATCTTAGTTTCATCTGAACCTCCCTCACTGATGAAAGCAGGTCTTTCTTCCCTGAGGAAGCTACCTTCCCTTGCATAAAAGCCATTCAGAAATTGCCCTCAGGTCAGTTACATCACAAGAGATTGCCAATATCCTGAAGAAGTCCTGTTTCTCCTCTCTCCAGGCCTATAAAAAGAGTTAAACCCCTCAAAGCCCAGGGAGAGAACTGCCTGTTCAGTTCATAGGAGAAATAACCTAACAGTGTCATTTCAAGAAAAAGAGGGCAGGTGATGCAACACTCCCAGCAGAGTGGAGGAATTATCACTAATGTTGTTTGCAGTTGCCTGCCCACGAAGATAATAAAAAGCAGAAGACATTTAGCTGGTTTACTATTGCTTTAAAATTGTCTACAAACAATGCATCCCCTTGTTGCCCGGACCTGGGGCAGAACACTGGCTTATACACTAAATGAGCAATAAGACCTTCCTAATATGTATCAGAGGGAACCTCGTAAGCATATACTGGGTTGAATCCTAGGGGAATCTGCTCAGAGAGTAAAATATGTAGGCCGGCTATGGGTCAAATTTTTTATATGGTTTCATTCACTCAGTTGTTGGGATTTTAATGTTAGCTTGAGCACCTGAAATTGGATCTCAATGTGCTTGTATAGTAAACTGACAAACCTAGATTCATTATTGGCCAACATTCCTTCAAGTGGAGATGCCAGCTATTTCCTGGCATACTGTTTTGCAGGGGTCAGCAACCTTAAGAATTGCGATCCCATCTGTTTCTGTAACTAAAATTTTATGTGAAGACAGCTATGCTCATTTATTTATGTACTGTCTATAGCTGCTTTCATGCCACACCGCAGAATTGAGTACCTAGGAAAGAGACCATATGGCCCTCAAAGCCTAAAATACATATTATCTGTTCCTTTACAGAAATTTGTCATCCTTACTACAGAAGAAGCAGCCCAAGGGTTTAGGGATATGTGAATGCTGGTATGGATTTGTGACGTGTCAAAATATTTAACACTCATAAATAAAGTTAACATATTGTTAAGTAAGTGATATTTCACCTAAAAAATACCTTCATAATGACAAAACTAAAATACATGTGAAGCAATGGCTTTTATTATTATTATTATTAAGGTATTATTGATATACACTGTTATGAAGGTTTCACATGAAGAAAACAATGTGGCTACTACATTTACCCATATTATCAAGTCCCCACCCATACCCCAATGCAGTCACTGTCCATCAGTGCAGTAAGATGCCACAGATTCACAATTTGCCTTCTCTGTGCTACACTGTTTTCCCCATGACCCCCCACACCATGTGTACTAAACATAATATCCCTCAATCCACTTCTCCCACCCTCCCCACATGGCCTCCCACACCCCTCCCCTTTGGTAACCACTAGTTCCTTCTTGGAGTCTCTGAGTCTGCTGCTATTTTGTTCCTTCAGTTTTGCTTCATTGTTATACTCCACAAATGAGGGAAATCATTTGGCACTTGTCTTTCTCTACCTCGTTTATTTCACTAAGCATAATATCCTCCAGCTCCATCCATGTTGTTGCAAATGGCAGGATTTGTTTCTTTCTTATGGCTGAATAGTATTCCACTGTGTATATGTACCCATCTTCTTTATCCATTCATCTACTGATGGACACTTAGGTTGCTTCCATATCTTGGCTATTGTAAAAACTGCTGCAATAAACATAGGGGCACATATGTCTTTTTGAATCTGAGAAGTTGTATTCTTTGTGTAAATTAAAAGGAGTGGGATTCCGAGGTCAAATGGTATTTCTATTTTTAGTTTTTTGAGGAACCTCCATATTGCTTTACACAATGGTTGAACTAGCTTACATTTCCACCAGCAGTGTAGAAGGGTTCCCCTTTCTCCGCATCCTTGCCAGCATTTGTTGTTCTTAGTCTTTTCGATGGTGGTCATCCTTACTGGTGTGAGGTGATTATCTCACTGTGGTTTTAATTTGCATTTCCCCGATGATTAGTGATGTGGAGCATCTTTTCATGTGTCTCTTGGCCATCTGAATTTCTTCTTTGGAGAACTGTCTCTTCATATTATCTGCACATTTTTTAATCAGGCAATTTGCTTTATGGGTGTTGAGGCATGTAAGTTCTGTATATATTATGGATGTTAACCCCTTGTCGGATATGTCATTTACAAATATACTCTCCCATACTGTAGGATGCCTTTTTGTTCTGTTGATGGTGTCCTTTGCTGTACAGAAGCTTTTTACTTTGATGTAGTCCCATGAGTTCCTTTTTGCTTTTGTTTCCCTTGGTTGAGGAGATGCATTCAGGAAGAAGTTGCTCATGCTTATATTCAGGAGATTTTTGCCTATGCTGTCTTCTACGAGTTTTATGGTTTAATGACTTACATGCAGTTCTTTGATACATTCCAAGTTTACTTTTGTGTTTGGGATTAAACAATAATCCAGTTTCATTCTCTTCAATGTAGCTGTCCAGTTTTGCCAACACCAGCTGTTGAAGAGGCTGTCATTTCCCCCATTGTATGTCCATGGCTCCTTTAACACATATTAATTGACCATATATGGTTGGGTTATATCAGGGCTCTCTATTCCGTTCCATTGGTCTATGGGTCTGTTGTTGTGCCAGTACCAAATTGTATTGATTACTGTGGCTTTGTAGTAGGGCTTGAAGTTGGGGAGCATAATTCCCCCAGCTTTATTCTTCCTTCTCAGGATTGCTTTGGCTATTTGGGGTCTTTTGTGGTTCCATATGAATTTTAGAATGATTTTCTCTAGTACGTTGAAGAATGCTGTTGGTACTTTCATAGAAATCGCATTGAATCTGCAGATTGTTTTAGGCAGGATGGCCATATTGACAATATTAATTCTTCCTATCCATGAGCAATGGATGTGTTTCCATTTATTGGTATCTTCTTTAATTTCTCTCATGAGTGTCTTGTAGTTTTCAGAGTATAGGTCTTTCACTTCCTTGGTTAGGTTTATTCCTAGGTACTTTATTCTTTTTGATGCAACTGTGAATGGGATTGTTTTCCTGATTTCTCTCACTGCTAGTTCATTGTTAATGTATAGAAATGCCACAGATTTCTGCGTATTAATTTTGTACCCTGAAATTTTGCTGTATTCAGATATTAGATCTAGTAGTTTTGGAATGGATTCCTTAGGACTTTTTATGTACAATATCATGTCATCTGCAAACAGGGACAGCTTAACTTCTTCCTTGCCAATCTGGATGCCTTTTATTTCTTTGTGTTGTCTGATTGCCATGGCTAGGACCTCCAGGACTATGTTGAATAGAAGTGAGGAGAGTGGGCATCCTTGCCTTGTTCCCTATCTTAAAGGAAAAGCTTTGAGCTCCTCGCTGTTAAGTGTGATGTTGGCTGTGGGTTTGTCATATATGGCTTTTATTATGTTGAGGTACTTGCCCTCTACACCCATTTTGCTGAGAATTTTTATCATGAATGGATGTTGAATTTTTTCAAATACTTTTTCAGCATCTTTGGAGATGATCATGTGGTGTTTGTCCTTTTTGTTGATGTGGTGGATGATGTTGATGGATTTTCGAATGTTGTACCATCCTTGCATCCCTGGAATAAACCCTACTTGATCATGATGGATGATCTTTTTCATGTATTTTTGAATTCAGTTTGCTAGTATTTTGTTGACTATTTTTGCATCTATGTTCATCAGGGATATTGGTCTGTAATTTTCTTTTTTTGTGGTATCTTTGTCTGGTTTTGGTATTAGAGTGATGCTAGGTTCATAGAATGAGTTTGGAAGTATTCCCTCCTCTTCCACTCTTTGGAAAACTTTATGGAGGAAGGGTATTAGGTCTTCACTAAATGTTTGATAAAATTCAGTGGTGAAGCCATGTGGTCTAGGTGTTTTGTTCTTAGGTTTTTCATTACCAGTTCAATTTTGTTGCTGGTAATTGGTCTGTTCAGATTTTCTGTTTCTTTCTGGGCCAGTAATGGAAGGTTGTATTTTTCTAGAAAGTTGTCAATTTCTTCTAGGTTATCCAGTTTCTTAGCATATAATTTTCCATAGTATTCTCTAATAATTCTTTGTATTTCTGTGGTGTCCGTAGTGATTTTTCATTTCTCATTTCTGATTCTGTTTATGTGTGTAGACTCTCTTTTTGTTCTTGATAAGTCTGGCTAGGGGCTTACCTATTTTGTTTATTTTCTGAAGAACCAGCTCTTGCTTTCATTGATTCTATTGTTTTATTCTTCTCGATTTTATTTATTTATGCTCTAATCTTTATTATGTCCCTCCTTCTACTGACTTTGGGCCTTATTTGTTCTTTTTCTAGTTTCATTAATTGTGAGTTTAGACTGTGCATATGGGATTGTTCTTTCCTGAGGTAGGCCTGTATTGCAATATACTTTCATCTTAGCATGGCCATGCCAGCGTCCCACAGATTGTGCGGTGTTGAATTGTTGTTGTCATTTGTCTCCATATATTGCTTGATCTCTGTTTTTATTTGGTCACTGATCCATTGGTTATTTAGTAGCATGTTGTGAATCCTCCATGTGTTCGTGGGATTTTTCATTTTCTGTGCATAATTTATTTCTAGTTTCATACCTTTGTAGTCTGAGAAACTGGTTAGTACAATTTCAATCTTTTTGAATTTACCGAGGTTCTTTTGGTGGCCTAGTATGTGGTCTATTCTTGAAAATGTTCCATGTGCACTTGAGAAGAATGTGTATCCTGTTGCTTTTGGGTGTAGAGTTCTGTAGATGTCTGTTAGGTCCATCTGTTCTATTGTGTTGTTCAGTGCTTCTGTCTCCTTATTTATTTTATGTCTGGTTGATCTGTCCTTCAGAGTGAGTGGAGTGTTGAAGCCTCCTAGAATGTATGCGTTGCATTCTATTTTTCCTTTTAATTCTGTTAGTATTTGTTTCACATATGTACGTGCTCCTGTGATGGGCACACAGATATTTATAATGGTTATATCTTCTTGTTGGATTGACACTTTCATCATTATGTAATGTCCTTCTTTGTCTCTCATGACTGTCTTTGTTTTCAAGTCTATTTTGTTTGATACAAGTACTGCAAGTTCTGTTTTCTCCCTATTAGTTGCATGAAATATCTTTTCCATCCTTTCACTTTTAGTCTGTGTATTCTTTGGGTTTAAAAAGCATCTTTTGTAGACAGCATATAGATGGGTCTTGTTTTTTATCTATTCGGTTACTCTATGTCTTTTGATTGGTGCATTCAGTCCATTTATATTTAGGGTGATTATCAATGGGTATGTACTTATTGGCATTGCAGGCTTTAGATTCGTGGTTACCAAAGGTTCAAAGTTAACTTCCTTACTAAGAGTCTAAGTTAACTCACTTAATATGCTATTACAAACACAATCTAAAGGTTCTTTTTCTTCCTCCTCCATTCCTTATATATTAGTATCATATTCTGTACTCTTTGTCTATCCCTTGATTGACTTTGGAGATAGTTGTTTTAATTTTTGCATTTGCTTAGTAATTATCACTTCTACTTTCTTTACTGTGGTTTTATTACCTCTGGTGACAGCTATTAAACCTTAGAAACACTTCCATCTATAGCAGTCCCTCCAAAATACACTGTAGAGATGGTTTGTGGGAGGTAAATTCTCTCACCTTTTGCTTAACTGAAAATTGTTTAATCCCTCCTTCAAATTTAAATGATAATCTTGCCCCATAAAGTAGTCTTGGTTCAAGGTATTTCTGCTTCATTGCATTAAATACATCATGCCACTCCCTTCTGGCCTGTAAGGTTTCTGCTGAGAAGTCTGATGATAGCCTGATGGCTTTCCATTGTATGTGATCTTATTTCTCTCTCTGACTGCTTTTAATAGTCTGTCCTTATCCTTGATCTTTGCCATTTTAATTACTATATGTCTTGGTGTTGTCTTCCTTGGGTCCCTTGTGTTGGGAGATCTGTGCATCTCCATGGCCTGAAAGACTATCTCCTTCCCCAGATTGGGCAAGTTTTCAGCAATTACCTCCTCAGACAGCTTATATCCCTTTTTCTCTCTCTTCTTCTGGTACCCCTATAATGCAAATATTCTTCCGTTTGGATAGGTCACACAGTTCTCTCAATATTCTTTCATTCTTAGAAATCCTTTTTTTCTCTCTGTGCCTCAGCTTCTTTGTATTCCTCTTCTCTAGTTTCTATTTCATTGATTGTCTCCTCTACCGTATCCAACCTGTTTTTAATACCCTCCATCATGCTCTTCAATGATTGGATCTTATTCCTGAGTTCTTGAATATCTTTCTGTACCTTCATGAGCATGTTAATGATTTTTATTTTGGACTCCCTTTCAGGAAGATTCATGAGGTCAATGTCATTTAAATCTTTCTCAGGAATTGTATTAATAATTTTACTCTCAACCAGGTTCCTTTGGCGTTTCATATTTGTATATGGCGCCCTCTAGTGTCCTGAAGCTCTACTCCCTGGGGCTGCTCAGCCCCTGAAGCAATGTCGGGGGTTGAAGGGGAGTGGTATTGGTGCTTGGGGGGAGGAAAGAGCTGTTTCCTGCTTCCCGGCTGCTATGCCTGTCTCCACTGCCTGACCCAGTGGGCTGAGCACACAGGTATAAGCCTCTGTGCTTTGCGTTTTTAGTTGCTGTAGACAGATTTTTCCTCTGGCTCGTGTAACACCAGCGTAGTGTTTGCGTTTGTGAGCCAGGTGGGGCTGGCCGGAAGAAAGGCGCAATAGGCTGCGTATCACAGAGGGTGACCTTGGAGCTGTGTAGCCAGCCATGGAGCTGGAGCACCTGAAGATCATCTAAGGAGGAATTTCTTCTTCCTCCTTAAATATGAGTCTATATGGCAAAGCTCCCAACCTGCTGGGCAGAGTGCACCCAGACAATTTTGTCTACCTGTCCTCTCTCCTGAGCAGTAAGCTCTGGGCAATCCTTGCCCCTTTAGCAGCCCTCATGCTAAGGGTTTCTTTGTTAGGAAGTCTCTCAGACTGCCCGCCTTTCTTTTGTCCAAGAGCAGCCGGATATGGATCCCTGCTTTCCACAAGTGGCTGGAATCTCAGTCTCTCCAGGAATTCTTCCTGTCTTAGCTTTCCAACCCATAATCATGAGAGTATTATGCAAGCACCATGAAATGTAGGTTTGTGCTCCCAGAGCCGATCTCCAGAGTTAGGTATTCAGCAGTCCCAGGCCTCCTCTCCCTCCCTGCTCGATTTCTCTTCCTCCCACCCCGGGCCACAGCTTTGGTACATTACCCTGTTCTGTGAGGTCTGCTCTTTTCTCCAGGTGTATGCAGTCTGACGCAGTCCTCTTTCCTGTTGCTCTTTCAGGATTAGTTGTATTAATTATATTTTCGTATTATATGCGGTTTTAGGAGGAAGCCTGTGTCTCACCTCTCACTCCGCCATCTTTAATCCAATCCCCGGTTTGTATGATTGAAAGTCAAACAGAATAACAAGCTAGCTGAACTTAAGTATTGTACTGCACATGTCTGGATATTCTACAGTGTGATGTTCAGCGAAAAAAATAGACACAGAATTCACAAATTATTACTTGCTTATTTCATAAAATTTTTCTTCTCATTTCAGCAAAATCTCATTTTTATATTTTCATATAACATATGTTCTATTGGCACTCATGCCAAATTAGTCTGTCTTGGGTCACTGTAGTTCTTGGAGAGATTTTTAAAAAATCTTTCAGGTTTATTGAGGCACATTTATATGAGGGATAGTTTTTTAATTCCTTTAATTTGGTGAAATTCTGCTCTGTTGAGGCAGTAGCAACTGCAGGTATCAATAAAAATTTTAAAGTAATATTTAGATTCAGAAATGAACCATGAATTTTACCTACTTTGTCCAACTATAAGAGTTGTGGCATATGGTAATACGGTGACTGCAGTTAAATGTTACAGAATCATTTAAATTTAGTTACACACTTGTATCATATATTGTGATATTTCATTATCTCTTAAAGCAATAACCTGATCTGCGAAGTAATGGAAAGAACTGGTACACTTCCTCACATTACGTCCAGACTTGCATATATCCTATTTAAAAATAAGAGTACTTTAATATAGAAAACTGTTCTTAAATTGCCTATTGCAACTATGTAGTCACCACAGTAATTCTTGAGTAGTTGCAGCCAGTTAGTTAGAACCTTAACAGAAATGACTGTTAAGTGATTTCCCAGCACTACTGTGAAATAATATTTCATTATGCAGGGATCTACTGTTTATGCTGAGAACAAAGTTTGACAAATTAATTTACCTATTTTTATCCACTTGCTCAAATCCTTTTTCCACCCTTATATTCTCCAATGTTAGCAGTACAACTTACAAAGATTTTTTCAGTCATTTTATTTCAAAAGTGGAAGACAGATGTGAAATATATCCCTGAAGCCTGACCAGTATTAGCTATGAGAGTGGATGCTAAGCTTAGTTTCACTATGCAGACACGAACAATCATATCCTGATTGACCTCCAATTCTTTTTTGCCCGTTTTTTTTTTTCTTATGGATTTGTCATATGTGGGTGACTCTCAAGCATGGAAACCAGGGCAGGGACATGTCATGCTCTGGTCTATTGGTGGTACTATCTATCTAAAAGACCATTCAGTGTTTCCTGAGCACTCTCATCTCACATAGCCAGTGTGGGACAGTAGCATAAGATGAGAGGGTCAGGGGAAAGTAAAGATATACATCCTTCTGCCTTTCATGCTGTGGATTTAACTGTTGGCCACAGCTCCTGTCATACAGCCCTCTCCATACAGATAAGCTTTTGAGGAACTAAAGCTCTTCCTCTTGCCACTTATTAAAAGCTTAACCCAAGATTAAAGATGGCAGCATGAGAGGTGAGAGAGAAACCTCCTCCCAAAACCATATATACTTTGAAAGTATAGCAAATGCAACTTATCCTGAAAGAGCAACAGGAAAGAAGGCTGCAGAAGACTGCCTACACCTGGGGAACAGAACAGACCTCACAGAAAAGGGTAAAGTACCAAAGCCATGATCTGGTGGAATCCAAGACCTTTCCCCACCCCAGTTCACCAGCGTGAGCAAGAAAAATGGATCAGGGAGAGGGTGGAGGTCTAGACTGGTAAACACTCATCCCTAGAGATCTGCTCTGGGAGCACTAACCTTCATTACGTGGTGCTCTGGAGATTAGTGGGGTTGGAAAGCTAACACAGGCAGACTACTTGGAGACACTGAGATCCTAGCCACTTCTGGAGAACAGGTACCCTAACCAGCCACTCTGGGACAAAAGAAAGGTGGGCACTCTGAGAGACTTCCTAATAGCAAGAGGGCTGCTAAAGGAGCAAGGATTGCCAAGAGATTCTGCTAAGGAGACAGGACAGGTAACAAAATTGTCTCAGCACACTCAGCTCAGGATGGTGGGGACATTGAGTAGCTTCAGGTGCTCCATCCCCATGACTGGCAACACAGCTGAGGCCCCTCACTGCAATAGGCAGCCTGCCGCTCCTTCCTCCAGGCTAGCACCAGTTGTAAAATGGGTGCCCCCGTTATTGTGCCAGGCCAGCCAGAGAGCAGCCTGCCAACAACACATACAAGTGGATAGGTAGAGGCTCCTCCCTGCACTCTTGGCCCACTGACCTTGGCAGTGGAGGCAGACACTGCAGCCGGGAAGTAGGAAGACCTCTTTCCTTGTGACAGGCACCAGCGCCACTCCCCTGTGACCCCCACCACTGCTCGATGGGCTGAGCAGCTCCAGAGAGTAGAGCTTCTGGGTACTAGAGGGCACCATCTACAAATAAGAAATGTCAAAGGAACCTGGTTCAAACCAAAATCCCACAAACAACAGAAAGAGGGCCAAGTGAAATAACTCATAAATCTTCCTGAAAGAGATTTCAAAATAAAAAGCATAAACATGCACACAGAGCTACAGAAAAATATTCAAGACCTAAGGGAGGAATTCAAGAATGAGATACAAACATAGAAAAATACAGTATTTGAAATGCAACATACACCAGAGGGATTTAAAAACAGATTAGATGAAGTAGAGGAGATGGTAAGTGTCATAGAAATTAGAGAACAGGAATACAAAGAACTGAGGAACAGAGAGAAAAAATGATCTCTAGGAATGAGAGAATATTGATAAAACTTTGTGAACAATCTAAATAGAACAATATTCACATTATAGGGATACCAGAGGAAGAAGAAGAGAGAAAAAGGGATAGAAAGAGTCTTTGAGGAGGTAATTTCCAAAAATGTCCCCAGTATGGGGGAGGAGATAGTCTCTCAGGCCATGGAAGTGCACACACCTCCCAACAGAAGACACCCAAGGAGGACAACACCAAGACATGTAATAATTAAAATGGCAAAATTCAAGGATAAGAACAGAGAATTAAAAGCAGCCAGAGAGAGAAAAAAGATCACAGGTCAGAAGGGAGTGGCATGATATATTTAATACAATAAAGCAGAAGGGCCTACAACCAAGAATACTCTACTTGGAAAGATTATCATTTAAATTTGAAGGAGGGATTAAACAATTTCCAGATAAGGAAAAGATGATAGAATTTACTTCCCACAAACCATCTCTACAGTATATTTTGGAGGGACAGCTATAGACGGAAGTATTCCTAAGGCTAAATGGCTGTCACTAGAAAAAATAAAGCCAGAGTAAAGAAAGTAGACCAATTACTAAGCAAATCAAAATTAAATGAACTACCCCATAGTCACTCAAGGGATAGGCAAAGAGTACAGAATATGATACCTAACATATAAAGAATAAACGAGGAAGAAAAAGGAGGGAAAAAAACTTTAGATTCTGTTTCTCATAGCATACTGAGGTGTTAGGCTGTTAGGTAGTAAAGAAGCTACCCTTGAACCTTTGATAACCATGAATCTAAAGCCTGTAACGGCAACAAGTACATATCAATCAATAATCACTCTAAATGTAAATGGTCTGAATGCACTAATCAAAAGACATAGAGTCACTAAAAGGGCAAAAACAAAACAAAACAAAACAAGACACGTCTATATGCTGAGAGACTCACTTCAAACCGAAAGAAATACACAGACTAAAAGTGAAGGGATGGAAAAAGATATTTCATGCAACTAATAGGGAGAAAAAAGTAGGAGTTGCAGTACTTGTAGAAGACAAAATAGACTTCAAAACAAAGAGTTATAAAAGACAAAGAAGGACATTACATAATGATAAAGGGGTCAGTCTAACAAGAGGACATAACCATTATAAATATCTATGCACCAACATAGGAGCACCTACATATGTGAAACAAATACCAATTTAATTAAAGGGGGAAATAGAATGCAAATGTATTCATTTTGGGAGACTTCAACACACCACACACTCCAAAAGACAGATAAATCAGGCAGAAAATACGTAAGGAGACAGAGGCACTGCACAACACATTAGAATAGATGGATCCAACAGACATCTACAGAACACTCCACTCCAAAGCAGCAGGATACACATTCTTCTCAAGTGCACATGGAACACTTTCAAGAAGAGATCATATGCTAGGCCACAAAAAGAACCTCAGTAAATTCAGAAGGATTGAAATTGTACCAACTGGCTTCTCAGACCACAAAGGTATGAAACTAGAAATAAATTACGCAAAGAAAATGAAAAGGCCTACAAACATATGGAGGCTTAATAACATGCTCCTAAATAATCAATGGGACCAATAAAAACAAAGATCGAGTAATATATGGAGACAAATGAGAACAATAACTCAACATTGCAAAATCTGTGGGACATAGAAAAAGCTGTGCTAAGAGGGAAGTGTTTTATAATACAGGTCTATCTCAGGAAAGAACAATAATTCCATATTAATAGTCTAAACTCACAATTAATGAAACTAGAAAAAGAAGAACAAATGAGGCAAAAAGTCAGTAGGAGGGACATAATAAAGATTAGAGCAGAAAAAAATAAAGAAGAATAAAACAATAGAAAGAATCAATGAAAGCAAGAGCTGGTTCTTCAAGAAAATTAACAGAATTGATAAACCCCTAGCCTGACTTATCAAGAAAAAAAGTCTACACACACAAAATCAGAAATGAGATGGGAAAAATCACTACTGACACCAAAAAATAAAAAGAATTATTAGAGAATAGAAAAAAAAGTATATGCTAACAAACTGGATAACCTAGAAGAAATGGACTTTACAGAAAAATACAACCTTCCAAGACTAACAAAGCAAGAAACAGAAAATCTGAAGAGACCAATTACCAGCAATGAAATTGAAAAGGTAATCAAAAAATTACCTAAGAACAAAACACCTGGACCAGATGGCTTCACTGCTGAATTTTATCAAACATTTAGTAAAGACCTAATACCCTTCCTCCTTAAAGTTTTCCAAAGAGTTGAAGAAGAGGGAATACTTCCAAACTCATTCTATCAACCCAGCATCACTCTAATACCAAAACCAGGCCAAGACACCACAAAAACAGAAAATTACAGATCAATATCCCTGATGAATATAGATGCAAAAATACTCAACAAAATATTAGCAAACCAAATTCAAAAACACATCAAAAGGATCATCCATCATGATCAAGTAGGATTTATTCCAGGGATGCAAAGATGGTACAACATTCGAAAATCAATGTCATCCACCACATAAACAAAAAGAAGGGCAAAAACCATATGATCATCTCCAAAGATGCTGAAAAAGTATTTGAAAAAATTCAACATCCACTCATGATAAAAACTCTCAACAAAATGGGTATAGAGGGCAAGTACCTCAACATAATAAAAGCCATATATGACAAACCCACAGCCAACATCACACTTAACAGCAAGGAGCTCAAAGCTTTTCCTTTAAGATCGGGAACAAGACAAGGATGTCCACTCTCCCCACTTCTATTCAACATAGTACTGGAAGTCCTAGCCACAGCAATCAGAAATAAAAGGCATCCAGACTGGTAAGAAGAAGTTAAACTGTCCCTGTTTGCAGATGACATGATATTGTAAATAAAAAACCCTAAAGAATCCACTCCTAAACTACTAGACCTAATATCTGAATTCAGCAAAGTTGCAGGACACAAAATTAATACACAGAAATCTGTGGCATTCCTACATGCTAATGTACTAGCAGAAAGAGAAATCAGGAAAACAATTCCATTCACAATTGCATGAAAAAGAATAAAACACCTAGGAATAAACCTAACCAAGGAAGTGAAAGACCTATACCCTGAAAACTACAAGACACTCATGAGAGAAACTGAAGAAGACACCAATAAATGGAAATACATCCCATGCTCTTGGAAAGGAAGAATTAATACTGTCAAAATGGCCATCCTGCTTAAAGCAATCTACAAATTCAGTGGAATCCCTATAAAAATACCAATGGCATTCTTCAACGAACTAGGGAAATCGTTCTAAAATTCATATGGAACCACTAAAGACCCCAAATAGCCAAAGCAATCCTGAGAAGGAATAAACCTGGAGGAATTATGCTCCCAACTTCATATTCTACTACAAAGCCACGGTAATCAAGACAATTTGGTACTGGCACAAAAACAGCCTCATAGACCAATGGGACAGAATAGAGAGCCCAGATATAAACCCAAGCATATATGGTCAATTCATATACAATAAAGGAGGCTTGGATATACAATGGGGAAATGACAGCCTCTTCAACAGCTGGTGATGGCAAAACTAGGCAGCTACATGTAAGAGAATGAAACTGGATTATTGTCTAACTCCATACACAAAAGTAAACTTCAAATGGATCAAAGACATGAATGTAAGTCATGAAACCATAAAACTCTTTGAAGAAAACATAGGCAAAAATCTCTTGAATATAAACATGAGCAACTTTTTTTCTGAACACATCTGCTAGGGCAAGGGAAACAAAAGCAAAAATAAACACACGGGACTACATCAAACTAAAGAGCTTCTGTACAGCAAAGGACACCATCAGTAGGACAAAAAGGCATCCTATAGTATGTGAAAGTATATTAGTAAATGGCATATCTGACAAGGGGTTAACAACTAAAATATATAAATAACTCACAAACTGCAACACTCAAAAGTAAATAAGGTGATTAAAAAATGGGCAGAAGATATGCACAGACAATTCTCCAAAGAAGAAATTCAGATGGCCAACAGGCACCTGAGAATATGATCCTCATTGCGTATCATCAGGGAAATGCAAATTAAAATCACAATGAGGTATCACCTCCCACCAGGTAGGATGACCAACATCGAAAAGACTAGGAACAATAAATTCTGGCAAGGATGTGGAGAAAGGGGAACCCTCCTACACTGCTGGTGGGAATGTGAACTAGTTCAACCATTGTGGAAAGCAATATGGAGGTTCCTCAAAAAACTCAAAATAGAAGTAACATTTGACCCGGGAATTCCACTCCTAGGAATTTACCCAAATGAAACAAGACCTCAGATTCAGAGAGACATGTTCACCCCTATGTTTATCACAGCATTATTTACAATAGCCAAGATATGGAAACAACCTAAGTGTCCATCAGTAGATGAATGGATAAAGAAGATGTGGTATATATACACAATGGAGTATTATTCCGCCATAAGAAGAAAACAAATCCTACCATTTGCAACAACATGGATGGACCTAGAAGGTATTATGCTCAGGAAGGTAAGCCAGGTGGAGAAAGACAAGTACCAAAGGATTTCACTCATTTGGGCAGTATGACAATGAAGCAAAACTGAAGGAAAAGAACAGCAGCAGACCCACAGACTCCAAGAAGGGACTAGCAGTTACCAAAGGTGGTGGGGAGAAGGGGGTTGAGGGGTATTATGATTGGTACACATGGTGTGTATTTGGGAGGGTCTCAGGGAAGACAGTGTAGTGCCGAGAGGACAAGTAGTGACTCTGTGGCATCTTAGTACACTGATAGACAGTGACTTCAATGGGGTATGGGGGAGACTTGATAATACGGGTGAATATAATAACCACAATGCTTTTCATGTGAAACCTTCATAGGAGTGTATATCAGTGATACAATCAATCAATCATAAATAAATAAATAAATAAAGCCTAACCCTGGCAGGGATGTATAGAGATTTCTCTTTTGTTGAGGGTAATCCAAGTACTGAGCTCCCTGAGTATTTTTCCCTTTACTTCAAAATCTGTTGCCTTAATGTGTGTTGCATAGTCCCTTGTTTAATAATTTATAATTTATTATTATCCCTTCAGTTAATTCTTATGATGAAACTCCATACTTGTTACCCAATACTTAAATATACATAGCAACTATCTGGATCATTTTAACCATGATATGCCAATTGTCCTACTTTTTAATTGTGAAATTAAAATTGTGTATTACAATGGTATATTTCTTACTTCTGATTACTTAGCATTATTTCATTTGACCTGTATCTCATCAATAACATGCCTATTTTGTAGACAAAGTAACTGGTTTCAGATAGGTTAAGTGTCTTATTCTCGCAGAGCTAATCAGAGTAGTAGAAACAACTTGAGCCAGACTCTTTTGCTCCAGGTCCATGCCCTTTCCACTACGTCACTTTCTGTCTGCTAAAGGTATAATACCTCAAAATCTTGTTGTCTGGTAAGCAAGCTTTCATGGATTTCCCATCTGTAAATGCCTCTGTGATGTTGCTTGAAAGTATCCTTACAAAAATGCTTAAACTGGAGTCTGAAACTATTGTTGTTCTGGGTTGAATAATTAAATCCACCTTTACCTTCTCTTTAATGATCCTATCATATGCATAATGGATGACTTGGCACACTATTTCCTTCTGAAAATCCATGATTTGTTGTTAAAGGATGATTTGGCCTATAAATTAAAACTGAACAACATAAGTAGGCACTTATTTTCCAAGAGGACTTTATATCAATAGAATATAAATAATGGTAATTTACTATTCTTTTGTAGCCTTCCCTTTCAATCTCAGCAAGGTACAATGAATGGGTACAACTTTACAAAATGCACCAGACACTCTGCAGGTAGAGTTTTACAAGAACTGAATGGACTGTCAAATTCATTCTAAAGAGTTTAGTTGTGAAGGAAAAAATATTAGTAAAAAAAATTCACAATACAGCTAGAAAAATTCATTTAATCTCAGATTGTCAACAAATGAATGATATATGAAGAGAAACTAGAAGCTTCTGTATTATTGTGTTAAGGGAATACATTTATTTGATGCTTAGTATGGTGTTATGGGCTTATTTCACAAAAGCAAAGCAGTCTTAATTAAGCCTGTAACTGACTCAGCTTTGATTGTCCTGTGACTGAGAAATTTCACCAGATGAATTATTAGGAAGGCTACAATTCCAGGAAAGTGTGTTTAATAAACATGTAGTATAGTGCACAGATGGTGCTAGGATGGAAAAAGGTTAATGTTTATTTATGTTGTCCAGGTATTCTGGATCTTGATGCAAAAGCATAAGCAAGAACCTGGAACAGCTTAGATTCTGTCCTATTACGGATTAGGTTCTATTAACTTAACAAACACAGATGGATTAGGCCAACATTTAGAGTGTCAAAGTTGATGAATTAAAGTGTTTATAAATGAAAATAAAAGTTTTTTTAAACCATTATAATGTATTATTTGGTTAATTACAAATAGATATTTATGGCTTATGATAATTTCCTGTTTTTGAGGCAGCTTTAAAATGAAAGGTTTAATATCTGTTGTTATATATATATGACAGAAATTGGTCAATTAACGTAACATTTATCTTGTGCACATAGGACTCAGAAGAAATACTACTCATATGAGAAAGAAGTGATCAATCTGCTGCTTAATAAATACTGTATTTAATCCCTTGTCTAATCAAATAACTTAGCCAAGGTTAAGTTCTAGAATCTAAGACTATGAATTGAGAATTACAAATCAACTCAAGAAACTAGCATCATCTTTTTATTTGATTTAAACCCATTTTCATGTACAAAGCTAATTATGTACAAAACAAATGTATATTCTTAAAAACTGTTAGGATATAAATTTCCAGAGGATTAAAAAAGTGCAAAATTTTCAATTATTATCTCAATCATGCTATACAGAAACAAATCAAACATTAGCTCATATACACACATTGAAAAAATTTAAAATAGCACTCAATGTAACAAAACAAAACATACAACCCATTTAACTTTAAAAGGATGAGGAAGGCAAGAATGTATTGCGCCAAATTAATAGTAACATCATTATAATAAGAATACGAATCAAAATTATTTACACATGTTCATTACGTCTAAAACTTTCTCAACTTTAAAACCTTTTTGGCATACAAATATTCACTGAATCACAGTTTGCACAGTCAGTAATAAGATATAAATAAGGCTTAATATTCTTTTTCATGGTCAATTCTAGTAAAATAAATGAGAAGGAACATTTTACAATAACTATGCAACTTTCTAAATTCTTTAAATATTTAAGAAGCAGCACGATTTGCAAGTATTTTTTTTAGCTAGTCATTCCAATTTTTCAACAATCCCACTCTGAATTGACAATATGCATATATATGCTTTAAAGTCATTGTCACCCTCTGTAATACTGAAATGCTCCTATTTAATCTGGGTCCCAAAAGAAGTGACATGAGACAAATCATAGGTGTTTGATATTTTTCTGCCTTAATAGATTCACCTCTATAGCAATGCATCTGATAGAAAATGACTGTCTGACTAGACCTCTTGGTTACTTTCTGCTAAAATTTTTTGTTCCAAGTCTAGAAAAGCAAACAGTTTGGGGAAAGAAAGTCATACCTGCCTATTAGGGGTTTCTTAACAGACCAGTCATATGATTTTTTTAAACAATTATGTAAAGTTAAATACAAAATAAACAGTAGCCGCAAGAAATTTTTGGTGATGGAATCACAGAGAGCAATAAAAAAGCAGGATAGGGAAAAAACAGTCTAGAATGTAAAAGATCCTTATCCTTAACAGTAAAAATCTATAACATACCATAATTTGGGGCGAAATGTAGAAATTATTATAATTAAATATTTCAAAAATTATTCAAGACAAAGTAATCCAAATCCCAAAAGAAGAAACAAAGTTATTCTTTTTAATGCCTTTGTAAGAAACTAGGATGTTGACATTTTTTTCAGTTAAGACAACTAGTATTTCCTTACCAGAAACACTTTCGAAAGTGTTTATTAATATAATTTTAGCATTCTGAAAAGCAAAATAATATGACTCGCAAAGTAGATTTTTTTTTTCCTTTCAAAATACAAGAGGAGTCTTTGTTGAAGTTATAGTTTGAGCCTGCTAAATCTTAGAACACATTCCTTAGTGTGGAAAATGATTTCAAGAGAAGGAACATTAAAAACATCATTTTAACATTAATTAACTACTTAGTACACTGGCTACCAGAGGACCTTTGGTTTTAACACATATTAAGCTGAAATAATTTACTACCAAAATAAAAATTTTAAAGGTCCAATTTTAATAAGACATTTTAAAGTTTAAAATTCAATCAATAAAATATAATTTTATTTTTCAATCCTACTTAAATCCTAACTTTTTTTATTATGATATCATTAATATACAATCACATGAGCAACATTGTTTAAATCCTAACTTCTCTTTATACTCAAATTACAATGCTACATTGTAGTATTATTTTCAAATAGCTAATCACTCTGTACATTCAAAAATAATTATACATTTTAAATAATGAGACAGCTATTATATTATAAATAAAAACACACATATACACACAAACAAATCCAAAACTCCACTCACAGTCAACTTTCAAAAATGAATAGGTAATTCTTTCAATGCCAAAATTGTGTTGTTGTTATTATTATTATGGTAATACTGCAAAATAGGCTTCCAAGGAAGCATATTAAAACTATACTATGGAAAACAAATGTTGAATTAGTGATTTTTACTTGTTCTTTTCATTTGAATTTTCAGTTCATAAGATTATAGGCATTAAGACAAAAGTAAAATAGTTTATCTCTTGTTTTTCACTAAAGTCATTAGCTTCATAGGTCCACACCCTCTGATGTGTTTGGAAATTATCCACATGTGACAAATGTCAGTAAGGTAATCTAAGAAAATGTGTCTGATGAATTACTACAACCTACAGAAAAGTATGGTGATTTACAACCACTTATACACAAGGTTCTAACACTGAAGAAAATTATGTAATTCCTCTAAACTACGATAGCCTTGTATTTTTACTGTAGAAAATAGAATCATTTCAATAGGCCTAATATCTTGAATGTTAATGCTTTATTTTCTGTAATACTAGGACTTTTCATGTAAAATATTGAAAATTACTTCCATACAGAGGCTATACTTACAAAAGTCATCAGAAGTACTTAGGGAATTTATCCAAAGCTTTTTAGTTAGGAAAACTATTGATTACTGCCATCAAGGCTACAAGAAATCTAACTCTGTTTTAAATCTAGTATTTTATTACTCATGCTCTTTATTAATACTTTAAAATAATAGTTAATTCAAATATGCAATATTCACTGATAGTCACCAGGAACTAATAAAAGCAAACACTTTTGGAGGCAAATATTAGTTACAATTTTCAACTGTGAAAGGTCAGAATAGAGTTTGTGATAAGAATAATGCAGCTAAAAAGGAAATTTGGTGGTTTCTATGGCATGCAAAACAAAGTAAGCCATCCCAAGCAAATTTTGGACAGAATGTCTCCTATGAAAATAATTAAACTATTTTTCAGATAGGCCTGCCTGTGAATATCAGATCTAATTTGATCTAATGAGTGGACATAGTTTCTATGGAGAAAACTCTTTTATAAGATTTAATATAATAATTCAGAGACATAATTTTTTAATACCAAGAATATCAAGAGATTCATGAAGTCCAGAGCAGTGCCCAGATTTCCCTATTTATAAAACTTCATAGACAATTCTGATCTGCAATCTCAATTAAAAAGCACTGGCTTAGAAAATGCTAGATTCAAATTAAAGAAGTAAGGCTGTGCACAACATTTTCATAATAATGAAATGATGACAGGTAACACTATATTGTTGTTGCCTAATGCCATCAGAAAAAGTACCAGCAGGAATCTGATGTAGGAAAATTCTCCAGAACAATGTTCTGGATGGGATTCAAGTTTAAAGCAAATCAAATATTAAGACTTACTGAGAAAGAACAGTTTCAGCTGATGAGAAGAACAGTAATTCAGACAATCTATGAGTCTGACTAATAAAGGAAAACAACAGATTAGATGTCATTTCTTGTATTAGTCAAAAATTAAATCCTAAAGACAGCTTTAACAATTTATTTACAGAAGACAGTTATTTAATGATGTAGCTGAAGAGAGACCAACCTTCACATCCACACACTGTGTATTACACATTATATATTATTTAATACGTATATAATATTTACATTTAAGTCTATGCACTTGAATCTTTTCATTGGAAAGATGACAAAGACAATGTTACTCATTTTATAAATGTTAATATGTAAAAGGAGCTAACCTCTTTAAAGTCAATTAAAATATTTCCCTTAGTGATTTCTTTCAAAGTAACAATATAAAATTTATTTAAAGGCAAAGGCCAGGTGCCTGTCATCATTAAATAAAAATCTGGTATTCAACTGAACAATTTTCTCTGCCTACTCATACTCAAGCAAAACATAAAACACCTTAGGTTAAGATTCAACTTTCAAGACTAAATTCTAATTATGAGAATACAGAAGCATAAAATTGATTTATAGTACCAGTTCTTCAAGGATAATTCTTTTTTTTCTTTCTTCCTTTCTTTATTTTTTATTTTGCTATTATTAATATACAATTACATGAGCAACATTATGGTTACTAGGCTCCCCCTATTATCAAGTCCCCACCATATATCCCATTGCAGTCACTGTCCATCAGGTAGTAAGATGCTATAGAATCCCTACTTCTCTTCTCTGTTATACTGCCTTGCCCGTATTCCCCCACCAAACCCCACCCCCGCTACATTATGCATGTTAACTGTAATAGCCCTTTTCCCCCTCTTATCCCTCCCTTCCCACTTATATTCCCCAGTCCCTTTCCCTTTGGTAACTGTTAGTCCATTCTTGGGTTCTGTGAGTCTGCTGCTGTTTTGTTCCTTCACTTTTTCCTTTGTTCTTATACTCCACATATGAGTGAAATCATTCGGTACTTGTCTTTCTCTGCCTGGCTTATTTCACTGAGCATAATACCCTCTAGCTCCATCCATGTTGTTGCAAATGGTAGGATTTGTTTTCTTCTTATGGCTGAATAATATTCCATTGTGTATATGTACCACCTCTTCTTTATCCATTCATCCACAGATGGACACTTAGGTTGCTTCCATTTCTTGGCTATTGGAAATAGTGCTGCGATAAACATAGGGGTGCATATGTCTTTTTCAAACTGGGCTGCTGCATTCTTAGGGTAAATTCCTAGGGGTGGAATTCCTGGGTCAAATGGTATTTCTATTTTGAGTTTTTTGAGGGACCTCCATACTGCTTTCCACAATGGTGGAACTAATTTACATTCCTACCAGCAGTGTAGGAGGGTTCCCCTTTCTCCACCTCCTCGCCAACATTCGATGTTGTTTTGTCTTTTGGATGGCGGCCATCCTAACTGGTGTGAGGTGATATCTCATTGTGGTTTTAATTTGCATTTCTCTGATGACTAGTCATGTGGAACATCTTTTCATGTGCCTGTTGGCCATCTGAATTTCTTTGGAGAAGTGTCTGTTCAGCTCCTCTGCCCATTTTTTAATTGGCTTCTTTGCTTTTTGACTGTTGAGGTGCGTGAGCTCTTTATATAATTTGGATGTCAACCCCTTGTCGGATATGTCATTTATGAATATATTCTCCTATACTGTAGGAAGTCTTTTTGTTCTACTAATGGTATCCCTTGCTGTACAGAAGCTTTTTAGTTTGATATAGTCCCATTCATTCATTTTTGCTTTTGTTTACCTTGCCCAGGGAGACATGTTCATGAAGAAGTTGCTCATGTTTAT
Source organism: Phataginus tricuspis (assembly GCA_029783875.1). NCBI lineage: Eukaryota > Metazoa > Chordata > Mammalia > Pholidota > Manidae > Phataginus > Phataginus tricuspis. The sequence continues at coordinate 34,134,840 of JAQQAC010000477.1, forward strand.
ATCTAAGAGATTCTTCCTATATTATTTTCTAAGAGTTTTATGGTTTCATGACATACATTCAGGTCTTTGATCCACTTTTGAGTTTACTTTTGTGTATGGGGCTAGACAGTAATCCAGTTTCATTCTCTTACAGGTAGCTGTCCAGTTTTGCCAGCACCCGCTTTTGAAGAGGCTGTCACTTCCCCATTGTATATCCATGGCTCCTTTATCGTATATTAATTAACCATATATGCTTGGGTTTATATCTGGGCTCTCTATTCTGTTCCACTGGTCTATAGGTCTGTTCTTGTGCCAGTACCAAATTGTCTTGATTATTGTAGCTTTGTAGTAGAGCTTGAAGTCAGGGAGAATAATCCCCCCTGCTTTATTCCTCCTTCTCAGGATTGCTTTGGCTATTTGGGGTCTTTTGTGGTTCCATATTAATTTTAGAACTATTTGCTCTAGTTCACTGAAGAATGCTGTTGGTAATTTGATAGGGATTACATTGAATCTGTAGATTGCTTTAGGCAGGATGGCCATTTTGATAATATTAATTCTTCCTAGTCAAGAGCATGGGATGAATTTCCATTTATTAGTGTCCTCTTTAATTTCTCTTAAGAGTGTCTTGTAGTTTTCAGGGTATAGTTTTTTCACTTCCTTGGTTAGGTTTATTCCTAGGTATTTTATTCGTTTGGATGCGATTGTGAATGGAATTGTTTTCCTGATTTCTCTTGCTGCTAGTTCATTGTTAGTGTATAGGAATGCAACATATTTCTGTGTATTAATTTTGTATCCCACAACTTTGCTGAATTCAGATATTAGATCTAATAGTTTTGGAGTGGATTCTTTAGGGTTTTTTATGTACAATATCATGTCATCTGCAAACAAGGACAGTTTGAGTTCTTCCTTGCCAATCAGAATGCCTTTTATATCATTGTGTTTTCTGATTGCTGTGGCTAGGACCTCAGTACTATGTTGAATTAAAGTGGGGAGAGTGGGCATCCTTGTCTTGTTGCTGATCTTAAAGGAAAAGCTTTCAGTTTCTCGCTGTTAAGTATAATATTGGCTGTGAGTTTGTCATATATGGCCTTTATTATGTTGAGGTACTTGCCCTCTATACCCATTTTGCTGAGAGTTTGTATCATGAATGGATGTTGAATTTTTTCAAATGCTTTTTCAGCATCTGTGGAGATGATCATGTTTTTGTGCTTCTTTTTATTGATGTAGTGGATGATGTTGATGGATTTTAGAATGTTCTACCATCCTTGCATCCCTGGGATGAATCCCACTTGATCATGATGGATGATCTTTTTGATGTATTCTTGAATTCTGTTTGCTAATATTTTGTTGAGTAATTTGCACCTATGTTTATCAGGGATATTGATCTGTAATATTCTTTTTTTTGTGGTGTCTTTGCCTGGTTTTGGTATTAGACTGATGTTGGCTTTGTAGAATGAGTTTGGGAGTATTCCCTCCTCTTCTACTTTTTGGAAAACTAATGAGGATGGGCATTAAGTCTTCACTAAATGTTTGATAAAATTCAGCAGTGAAACCATCTGGTTCTGGAGGTTTGTTCTTAGGTAGTTTTTTGATTACCAATTAAATTTCTTTGCTGGTAATTGGTCTATTCAGATTTTCTGTTTCTTCCTGGGTCAGCCTTGGAAGGTTGTATCTTTCTAGGAAGTTGTCCATTTCTTCTAGGTTATCCAGTTTGTTACCATATAATTTTTCATAGTATTCTCTCATAATTTGTTGTATTTCTGTGCTTATCCATAGCGATTTTTCCTTTCTCATTTCTGATTCTGTTTATGTGTGTAGACTCTCTTTTTTTCTTGATAAGTCTGGCTAGGGGTTTATCTACGTTATTTTCTCAAAGAACCAGGTCCTGCTTTCATTGATTCTTTCTATTGTTTTATTCTTCTCAATTTTATTTATTTAGGCTTTAATCTTTATTATGTCCCTCCTTCTATTGACTTTAGGCCTCATCTGTTCTTCCTTTTCAAGTTTCATTAATTGTGAGTTTAGATTGTTCATTTGGGATTGTTCTTCTTTCCTGAGGTAGGCCTGTATTGCAATATATTTCCCTCTTAGCACAACTTTCACTGCATTCCACAGATTTGTGGTGTTGAATTATTGTTGTCATTTGTCTCCATATATTGTTTCATCTCTGTTTTTTATTTGGTCACTGATCCATTGATTATTTAGGAGCATGTTATTAAGCCTCCATGTGTTTGCGGGCTTTTCCATCTTTTTGAATTCACTGAGGTTCTTTTTGTGATCTAATATATGATCAATTCTTGAAAATGTTCCATGTGCACTTGAGAAGAATGTGTATCCTGTTGCTTTTGGATGGAGAGTTTTGTAGATGTCCGTTAGGTCCATCTGTTCTAATATGCTGTTCAGTGCCTCTGTCTCTTTACTTATTTTCTGTCTGGTTGCTCTGTCCTTTGGAGTGAGTGGTGTGTTGAAGTCTCCTAAAATGAATGCATTGCATTCTATTTCCCCCTTTAATTCTGTTAGTATTTTTTTCACATATGGAGGTGATCCTGTTTTGGGTGCATAGATATTTATAATAGTTATATCCTCTTGTTGGACTGACCCTTTTATCATTATATAATGTCCTTCTTTGTCTTTTGTGACTTTTTTTGTTTTGAAGTCTATTTTGTCTGATACAAGTACTGCAACTCCTGCTTTTTCTCACTATTAGTTTCATGAAATATCTTTTTCCATCCCTTTACTTTCCATCTGTGTATGTCTTTGGGTTTGAAGTGAGTCTCTTGTAGGCAGCATATAGACGGGTCTTGTTTTTTTATCCATTTAGTAACTGTATATCTTTTGATTGGTGCATTCAGTCCATTTACATTTAGGGTGATTATCAATAGGTATGTACTTATCGCTACTGCAGGCTTGTATTTGTGGTTACCAAATGTTCAAGGGCAATTCCCTTACTATCTAACAGTCTAAGTTAACTTATTTTGTATACTATTACAAACTCAACCTATTTTTTTCCCTCCTTTTTCTTCCTCCTCCATTCTTTGTATGTTATGAATCATATTCTGTACTCTTTGTCTTCCCTTGAATGATATCTGTTTAGTCTTAGGAATACTTCCATCTATAGCAGTCCCTCCAAAATGCCTGTAGAGGTGGTTTGTGGGTGGCAAATTCTCTCAGCTTTTGCTTATCTGAAAACTGTTTAATCCCTCCTTCAAATTTAAGTGATAACCTTGCCCGGTAGAGTAGTCTTGGTTCAAGGCCCTTCTGCTTCATTGCATTAAATATATCATGCCAGTATCTTCTGGCCTGTAAGGTTTCTGTTGAGAAGTCTGATGATAGCTTGATGGGTTTTCCTTTGTATGTGATGTTTTTTCTCTCTCTAGCTGCTTTTAAAAGTCTGTCTTTATCCTTGATCTTTGTCATTTTAATTATTATATGTCTTGATGTTGTCTTCCTTGGGTCCCTTGTGTTGGGAGATCTGTGACCTCCATGGCTTGAGAGACTATCCCCTTCTGCAGATTGGGGAAGTTTTCAGCAATTACCTCCTCAATGACACTTCCTGTCCATTTTTCTCTGTCTTCTTCTTCTGGTACCCGTATAATGCGAATATTGTTCCGTTTGGATAGATCACACAGTTCTCTCTATATTCTTTCATTTTTAGAGATCCTTTTTTCTTTCTGTGCCTCAGCTTCTTTGCATTCCTCTTCTCTAATTTCTATTCTATCTACTGTCTCTTCTACTACATCTAATCTGTTTTTAAATCCCTCCATTGTATGTTCCATTTCAGATATGGTATTTCTTAATGATTGAATCTCCATCTCAAATTTGTTCCTGATGTCTTGAATATTTTTCTGTACCTCCATAAGCATGTTTATAATTTTTATTTTGAACTCTCTTTCTGGAAGATTTGTGAGTTCTGTTTCATTTGACCCTCTTTCTGCAGTTTGTGAGATTTTGGTCTGAACCATGTTCTTTTGATATTTCATATTTCTGTGTGGTGTCTATTAGTGTGCAGAAACTTCAGTCTCTGGAGCTGCTCATTCCCTAGAGTGAGCTTGGGGGATGTAAGGGAGCAGAGCTGGTGCCTGGGGGGAGGAAAGATCTGTTTCCTTATTCCTGTCTGCCATACCTGTCTCCAGTGTCAAGGCAGAGGGCCAAGCACACACAGGTAATCTTCTGTGCTTTGCGTGTCTAGCTGTTGCAGGCGGGGCCTCCCTCTGGCTGGCCTGACCCCTGCACAGTAACTGCGGGTTTGCGAGCAGGTGCCTGCAGGCCAGTACTAATGCTAGGCAGGCTGTGTGTCACAGTGGGGAGCCTCAGAGCCGAGTAGGCAGCCAGGGGGATGGAGCACCTGAAGCTCCTCAAAGTTCCCAGTCAGCTGGGCAGGGCACGCCCAGACTACCCTGTCCAGTTCTCCCTTCTCCAGCACAGCAAGCTCCGTGCAAACCCCGCCCCTTCAGCAGGCCTCTGGCTGCTAGGAAGCCTCTCAGATCTCCGGCCTTTCCTCTGACACAGAGAGGCCGTGTGTGGATCCCCTCCTCCACAAATGGCCAGAATGTCAATTCTTCAAGCACTCCACCTGTCCGAGCTCCCCAACGCTCAGGGCACCACACTATATAGGATTCTGCTCACAAAGCAGATGTCCAGGGCTAGGTGTCCAGCAGTCCCAGGCTTTCCCCCCCCTCTGGTGCTCCATTTCTCTTCCTCCCGCTGGTGAGCTGGGGTGGGGGAAGGGCTTGGGTCCTGCTGGATTAAGGCTTTTGTACGTTACCCCGTTTCGTGAGGTCTGCTCTGTTCATGAGGTCTGTGTGCAGTCTGGTTCAGCCTTCTTTCTTGTTGCTGTCTGAAGGTTAGTTGTATTTATTAACTATATTTTTGTATTGTTTGTGGTTTTGGGAGGAGCTCTCCGTCTCACCTCTCATGCCGCCATCTTGAATCTCCTAAGGATAATTCTTAATATACTTACACAGAGAAAAAAGTAAGCCTCACTGATGTTACTTGGTAATAACAAGTGAGTATTTGGCATTTTCTCTCCTACAAAAGGATGTGACTAAGAAAAGCACTATGACCTAAAGGAAATTGACAGAAACTTACTCATAGCTCATGAGCTTCACAGGCTTAAGACTTTCTATTAACTGGCTTAACTTAATCTTTATATACCTTCCTAATTTTCAGGGCCTGATAGACTTTTTCTTCTCTCCTCCAATGTTATCTAAGTTATGACAGAATATTGATCGGGGAGAATTGAAAAAAAATGTTTTAAAAAGCTTGTTTATTCTCTAAGTGAACACAGCTTTTATGTTTTAATACTTGACCTCATTTTTTAAAAGTGAAATCATTATTTCAGAGTCTATCTATCTCCCCATCACTAGGACGCTGATATTTTTATTTCCATCATCACCAGTGTCAAGAAACAGAAGCAAATGGGAAGCTCTTCAAAGACAAAAGACTTTGAAGATTGTCTGAGATACTATATTCATCAACGGAAATGTCCACTGGTTATTCCATTCTAATGATATTGTTAACATCTCCCATTTAACAATATAGAAATAATTTCAATAGATAACATTTAAGTAGACCAGAATTCCCCAAAGTATATCTTTCCAGTGATTTGACCTAGTGATTTTTAATTCAATGTGCTAAACTGTTTAAATGAGGAATATATTATTCAGCTAATGGTTCTACTGTATTTATTTATTAGATAAACTTTAAGTTCTGTTCTTTCAGACTGTTGACAGCATTCTCAAAGATTTTCCTCAAAGTTCTATATTTTTGGCTTTTACTTTTTGGAAAAAGTATAATAATCCTATTGTTCTGAACATCCACTGTTAGTCTAAGTAGGGTATCTATTTAGAACAAAGCTTCTTATTTGTGCTATAAAATGAAGACTGCTTGTCCAATTCCTCCATCTAAAAATCAGCAAAGTAAAAAAATCCCGTAAATTTAGGAATTTTTCCCTGATAAGTTAAACTTTTTGTAACTTATAAGCATCCAAAATAACTTCCACAGCCAGCATTAAATGACCTTAAAAGTAACAAAGGCATCCTTACACCAAAATCCCTGGATAAATAAGCAAAAGAAAACTTTCTAAAGTTTTGATTTAGAAATCATTTTTCCAAAAATCATCTTTTAAAATGCCAAAAATCAATCATGTTGGTTCTGCTGACTTGAAACCTACTAAAATGAGTAAGATAAAAAATGAAATAGAATGAAGTAAACTCATAGAAGCAATAAGTCTCAGTAAGTCATAATTATGTCTATTGATTTGTTTTGAGACGTTTTCGCCACAAACTCCTGAAGTCCTCAAGAAGGAAACCTTCACATTGACTTTATTCTACTTTACACTCACTGTACTAGTTTCAGTAGTGTTCAGCTAAACATAACTGCTTTTTTTCTGAATAAACCAGAGGATTTTAAGTAATTGGAAAGAAAATTTGTACAGAACCTTTCATAAGTCTTGACTCAAATAGATCTAATCTATTCAAAAAGCTTCCCAAACAGAACCCTTTATATCTTGAAACATTTTTACTCACTCACAGGATTATAAAGAAAAGAATACTAGATACTGTGGGCAATAGGGAAGAGTTGAAGAGGGAAAAGATTCAGTTGAGAAAACAACTGGATGTAAAGAAATTTATGATTTGTGGAATAAAAGGAATATTATTTTAAGAAGACATTATTGCAAATGTTTTTTTTTTCTAATCACACACCACTTTAAGAAAGCCACATAACCATTCATTCCTGAAAAAAATGCAGTTAATATACAGACTTTCTGAATAATTTCAGGGGATTCTTAAATTCCTCAAAACCTATGGAATCTCAGATAAAGGACACTTACAGTTACAAAAGCTCTCTGACCTAACTCAAAAGATGACCTTATAAAAGCACTAGGTTTAACAGTCCCTTTGAATTCAAAAATAAATCTATCAGCCTTTTACTCTAAAATCTTGAATAGTAAAGCAGAATATATCATTTAGCTATGTATAATAAAATTCAGTGTAATCCTAAAATTTATATATAGCATGAAATAAGAAATGCACATTTAAAAATGTTACTATATCTAAAGACTAGTTTAAGTTATGCCTAACTTTTCAATTCATTCATCAATCACAAAGAAGTCCTAGGTAAAAACAATATTTGCGTTTCGTTGCTAACACTTTAATTTCTGGGGGAAAAATCAAAGTATTTGCTTAGTAAAGAAAAAGCCAAGAAAATTAAAACTTTGTAGATATAAATTGTGCTGCAATTCCTACTTAAAATGAGCCAACTGTCAAAATCATAATGAACATTTTTCCTTATTTATGCTACTAATAAAATACATCTACAAAATGTATCTCTAGGTTCTCTTATTCCCTTAAGCCTTATTACTTAAGGATAATAATACATTTCAGTAAATTCTCATTAGTAATGTGCTAAATAGTAGTGGAATGAGCCAGTGTACCAGTTTCAATAGTCTTATTTTCAACCCATCATGAAAACTTGGAATTTATACTGTTTCAAAATCCAGTTATGAAATAGATTCTTTTAAAATACTACCCAATCAGGAGTTCCATAAATAAACTGATGTTTTTTAAAATAATAGTCAGTAAATAGGAAAATTATTAACTAAAGGATGTATGGAATGCCATGTCTCTCAACTGTCCCATTATTTGTACTCTTTTGTGGAAATACCTTAAATTTTCCTGCTGAGAATAATAATAAAATTGAACCTAAATTCTTCATTTTTAGAAGTTTGTTTTTAAAAATGGATCCAATGATCTTTAGGAATGGACCACTAAATCTAATCAAATAAATTTCCTCAAATCTACTTTAATGTAGATGAGCAATTAGTTAATAAGATTAGATTCAATAATGTTAATTAGAAATTTTTAAAGTAGATAATATACAACCTTTGTCTTTTTACACATGCCATACCAAATTCTGATAATCCCTAAATGATTTTCAAGGATAAAAGCCCTTGTAACATTTCAGACAGTTGAGAGATGTGGTTAAAGTGACAAAGCAATAAGTCGAAAGTTTCAGTTATCCATGACAGAATATGGAAATAACAATCACTTGGAATCTTGAGTAATATATTCAGTTTCTCCAGTTGAAATCTGGCTGAGCCGCTTGCTAGATCCCCACAATTTTCGAGAAAGCTGACCTGAGCGCATCTGTTTAAAGTAGTCCAGAGAAATGAAGAATAGATGTTATTAAGAAAGCAAGAAAAAAAAATGAATCAAATTTATATACAAGACATTGATTTTATAGAATGCAGAAGAAATACGTTTTGTTAGCAGAATCATTAACATGTTTAATGATTCCTGATTAATAATAGGTAAAGAAAGGCTTTTCTACATTGATTGTCTTTCAGTTGTAAAAGGTCTAACAGCAATATGTAAATTTTGAATGAAATATCCCAGTTATGTCAAAATTACCAGATTCCCCTCCTTTATATCTTAACAAAAATGTATTTCACTTCATTAAAATAGTCTTCTCAAATTATACTTAATCTAGCTAATGAAACACATACATTTGAGGATTTTCTCCTTTTGTATTTGCAGTACTATTAATACCAATCACAAGGGTCATAAGTAAAACAATATTTTGATGAAAAGAAATTTTAAAGTATTCTGATATAAGAATTTAAAAATACAAGTAACAATAGAAAGATGAAGAGTAATTTAGAAAATAAGAATAGCATAAGCTCTTTAAAGATAAGAATCACTTGTCCACCATTAAATCTGTACAACCTAGCATACTTCTCAGTATATAATAATTATTAATGAAATATTAACTGAATCAGTGAATAAAGCCCCTCTAAAAGTGCTTACACATCTAGGTAGGGCAAAAAACCCCACACAGGAAACACTTTTCAATCTAACCATATGATTTGTTGGAGTTACTATCACAAGTACAAACTTTTTATTGATGAATCATCTGCCATCCTTTTTTAATTATTACTTTCTAGGGTACATTTATTGGAGTGATAAAAGACAAGCCTCATGCAAAGACACTTTGTCATACTTGTTTTTCATTTTCATTTCTAGATGTATTTCCAGAAACATAATTTCCATTAACCTGCTACCACTTTACCACCTGATTTATAAATATGAATTTCATGCTGAATCTAATGTATAAAAATTGATATATGATTTAAAAATACAAATTAATCAAGATTTTGAACTTTTAGATAAAAATATATCTTGAAATGAATATTTTCACAACTAAAGATTGATCTAATTAATTTCTATACTGTCATAGAATTATATTTTAATTATGCAAGATTCTAAGTATTCAGTTAGACTATTTACTATGTATAGTACATCCATACTTCAGCTCGTACATTCAAAGATGAAAAACCGATAAAATATACTTGTACTCCAAATCTGTACACAATTCAGATTGTATATATTATAGATCTGTCAATGAAGACAAAAAACTATTTGATAAATATTACTGAACATTGGTTTAGGCCTATGAAATGAATCTGCTTAGGTGTTTTTTTTCCCAAATCAATCTATAAAGGAAAATGTGTGTACATAATGATTCATTTGAAAAGATTCAGTGAAATCAGAAACTGACAAATCACCTTAGGTAGGGGAGAGTAGCCAAGTTGAAAAGGCACTTTAGTGAACCTCAGAAAGCGAAATATATTTGCAGTGACTCTGAACAGAGTTCTTAAACATTATTTTAGCATAGGACAGGAGGGCAATATTTATTTAAGAAGTTAATCAAGAAATTATTTTACTTAAAATGCTTAAATTGTTTTAAATATAAATGAAATACCAATATATAAACTTGCTGAGGTTGTTTGGAAAACTGTTACACACCTGAAAGTAAATATTGTTGCAATTGTGTTAATAAGACCTCTCTTTCATTAAAATAATATTCTGAAAAAGAGTATGAAACTAACAAAATCTTAAGGAAAAAAAGGTTCCTATGATCCATGATGGATTTATTAGAACTGACAGTGTGATATTCAGTAATGTCTTCTCTTGAAATATGTCTTTGGATATGTCATGTTTCAGATTTCTCAGAAAAGATTGATGGCTTCAATAAAAATTTATATTGCTTAATTTGACTCTATGTAATAAGATAAATTTTCTAGAAAATCACTAAATTAGTGGGGTAGAGCCACTAAATTTTCTTACAAATAGCATTAGATTTATGATATATGAATATTTACTAATTGACAAGCCACTGAAAAATAAATTTATAGTAACTATAGGACACACATCGAGAATTAGCACATTATATGTGGGTATTTGTAGTTCCAAGTAAAAAATAGTGCTTTTACATAAGGACAACTGACATACAGTTATGCTGGGTATTTGTTGAAATTAAATAGTTTCATTAAGTTTACATTTCATTTCTTATAAAGGCTTTTATCAAAAATCCAAGTAGTGGTCTTGAATCTAGATTTAGAAAGGTAGAGAAAATTTTCTTATTCATATAGAATAACAGAAGGAAACTGCCAAATGTGTGCTTTCAATTATAGCATAATATAAACATCACTGTGAATACAAGCTTTATCCCTTCTTCATTCACTACCCTTTGAAAAATCAAACTTGTTTTTTAATTTGTTTATCCATAATGGAGACTTCTGATTCAGCTGGAATGAAGAACCACCAAAGGAATCCCCAACAGTACGAGAAATGAAATTCTTGATGCTACGTTTTACCTCGGCTGGCTTGCCAACACCTACAACAATCAATTTGCCATCTTCTAATCCTACAAGAATATGGCTGTATTCTTTGGTTACACAAACACAGTGGATAGGCGATCTCATGGTTAATGGGTTGATGCTGAGATTCAAGCTAGAAGAAAAATAGAACACACACACACACACACACACACAATTACATGGATTATATACTGGATTCACAGAACTTTATACATGGAAGGTAACTTTTCATTTAGTTGTGCCTTCTAATTTTACAGATGTGGGAACTTAGGTTCAGATGGCCTTAGTGACTCAAACAAGGGCCCACATTTATAGCAGTACTTAAAATACTTAATAGATATTTTCTCTAGTCTAACTTTTTTTTTCTTCTAACCATATATATAAGCCCTCACTAAAGGATTTTACCTTGTTGATTACTAAATGGTAAGGTGTATGAAAAGGACAAAAGCTGAAAAAGTGTGCTTGTGTATGGGGGGGTAAGGTCAATAAAATTAGTGTATTTGCTTTGTCTTAAAAGACATAATATGTAATACATACATATGTATAAAAAATATATATAACATAAAATATAAAATAAATAATATATAATATCTAAAAATATAGTAATACAAAAAAAATACCTCATTATGAAAAAGGCCCACAGCTATTATGATTAGAGAATGAAGACTCTTATGATGTATATACTATGATCTAGACTAACCTGCTAAAACATACCTTTAGTTTTCTAATTTGGGATTTTCCTAATAATACCCTGATTAAAACAAAATGTTAGAAAAATATGACCAGAATCAGGCCTTAATGCTCTACCACAGGAGAAAGAATGACAAAAATGAGAAGGAAAATACAAAAAACAGGAAGGAATGTTGGTACAGAAGTGTTTCTGACATGAATGCAGTAAGACAGAACACCCTGGAGCAGGAAATCATTTATAAGAAAGGTTTGGGAGGGGCCAAGATAATTTGAGGAATGTAAATAAAACCACAATAATTTTTTTTAAAAGGAAGTAAAGAAAAGAATATATTTGTGCATACAGGAACAACAGTGCTTTATGTATATAAGCTAGTATATATGAATAATACCAAACTTAAAAATATGCACTATTCAAACAGCCTTCTCCTGCACTGGTTAAGTAACAGAAGACTTCCCACCAATTTTATACACATACACACAATCATGAACAGACGTTAGCCTTAAGACAGTTTAGTTTGTTTTACCAAAATTAAAAAAAAAAATTTTTATATCCCAACTTTAGTTTATGAAATACTAATTTCCAAACCCATAATCCTGACTTGAAACTATGAAAAAAATTTTGCTAGCTCTCCATTTAAAAAAATTTAATTGTGGTAAAACATACATAACAAAAATTTTCACATTTTTGAAACGTACATCTATATTTCATTTACTAATCCAGGAATACTTGGGCTTCCCCACTTTTTTTCATAGGTACCCAAAGAAGACATGTTCATAATAAATGAAAAACCAAAAGCTTAGCAATCTTAGATTGCTAATTATATTCTAGGCTGAAAAAATTCTTATTATTTACCTGTGCAGATCTCTTATGGACAGGAACCCTTGTAAGCTGCCTGTGACAATGTGTTCGCCAATTATACATATATCTGATATTTGTTCCATGAGGACTTGAGACCCTAGATACTTGCCATTTACAGAAAACAGATGTAACGCATTCTTATCCTGTGATGATCAGATGAAGAAAATTTAATGATCTCAAATTAAAACTGAGTTTTAGCACTGTCAATTAAAACTATGACTATAATAGAATGATTTGGTTTAAATTTTGTAATAAACATAATTATATTTAAAGATGAATGTGTAAATAATATTATTAAAGTGATTTGAAATCAGAAATATTTAAAATATTTAAGTAAATAATTGCCAAGTAAATAAATGTTAAACAAGAACTCTCACCCCTCTAAAAGAATTAAAATCTCATCCAGTCTTTAAAAACAACCCACATTCTTAGAATAAAACAAAAAGACTTTAATTTTTAAAAAGCTTATTATTGAAAGGAAAAAAATGTAATTCATGGCTTGTTTCTTTATTCCCTCGTGCAAAAATAATGTGGTTATAATTTCCTTTAAGCTTATGAAGTCCTACATAATCAGAAATAATATTTGAAATGGTGTGTCATATAAGCCAATAGAAATTCCTACAATAAAATACAAACATGAAGCCAAGATTGTGACAGGGGTCCATCTAATGGTAAGTAACAAACAAACTGAATGATGAAAGGAAAACATTCTTTTTAAAATGTGATATTCTTTCCGTTCTCAAAATGCCTCATATATTTAACATGGGAAGGAAGAGACAAGCTTATAGATAGTCTAGCCCTAATGCATGAAACTGTTATATACCTTGAGGTTGGTCTGTTCTTCAGTGCTGGAGTAGATGACAATATGTCCCTCCCAAGATATAGCCAAATTGGGAATGGTCAGGAGCAGAGAACTCTCACAAGGTGGTCGTAAAGTCCTCATGTACTGACCTTTCTGAATGGTATGTGTAATCACAGTGCCATCCTATGCATAGAAAATATAAGAAAATGAAAGAGGCAAAGGAAAAGAACAACGAAAAAGAATAAAAGAAAATGGGCCAGATAAAGAAATATAGGAAAGGAACTGAGAAAATGATTATTACACCAAGGATACATGTACCTTGGGAAAAATTTCAATCTTGGTATTTCAAATAGTATTTTATTTCATAAAATGCCCTTCTCCCTTAACTAATAAAACCAGTAAAATCCCCAAATAGAATCCAGTCTTTTTTCTTTGTTTATTCTACTTTTGCAAAGTCCTATACAAATATAGTATAAAATTTATATACTTTTATTAATTACCCTAGAAAAAAATTTAAACACTTCTGAATTTGTAGAAAAATAGTACTTCTTAAAGGTGAAATCTTACCCTTGATCCTGACACTGCCATGTCTAGCTCAGTGCTGATGGCGACACTCAATACCTCATCAGTGTGTCCATACAGAATCTGAAAGGGTTTAGATGCTAAGCCCACAGGAACGCCTCCCTAATATTAAAATAGAAAAGCAAAGGTAATTTTTCTTGTAGGCCATTTTCTATAAACAGTTTAACACTATTTAAACTGTCTAATCACAAACTAACATGGCAACTACTTCTTAACCATTAAGTCTATTCAAAGTAGTACTCATTCCTGTGTTACTCCATAGGTTCTCAAATTATTCTCCACCTTTTGAAACTCAAAAACTTATCTGAATAGTTTTAAAATTGATTGCTTTGGATTAACTTTACCAGCTGTATTATTTACTCTTTTCATCTATACATTTATTCATTCTTTACCTCGAAGAAACTTTTTGTATTATATCTCTGAATAGTTTCTCTTTTCCACTTATTAGAGTCCCTATTTCAAGGACATTGAGATTGCCTTTATGTTAATTTGTCTTTCATTTCCATAGCTCTTTTTCTAATTGCTTTAATATGTTTATGCTTTCACTTGTACTCATTTTACTTTAAATTTTCTTCCATGCTAATAATTTGATTTTCAGCTCCATCAAATTTGTTCCTTGCTATTTCTGCTTTGGGTCTATTTATTATATTTGTAATGGAATTGATTTTAACCTCAGTTTGATTCTTCTGCAGTTTCCCTTTTCACCTTACTATGCTATTTTATAATTTCATCTTTGAGGTCCTATTTTATTGAGTTGATATTCTTATGTTTTCTAATAGCACAATTTTATGGAGGGAATTTCTCTGCCTTGTTTTCTTCATCTGACTTTACCATAATTTGTATGTAAATATTACTTTCTAAGATACAGAATGTTTCAGTAGTTGCCATGAAAGCTGTTTTATGATTATTCTAGATAACTCTGTCTAGACCTTCCTTGTGCTCTATAATATGGATGAATGCCCCTTGACACTCTGTTACCTGGGACACTTTTGTCTTCCTCTAAGACTGTCCATCATACTGGACTCTAATATTTAAAAATCAGGTAATTCCCATATTATTTACACAATTCAAGTTACAGAGAAAGATAGACTTTTTACAGATTTATTTTATAAAGTTTGCATAACCCAATACTAAACATAGTAAAGACAAAACAAAGAGACTCATTTTACTTATGAGGAGAGAAATAATAAAGTATTAGTGAATAAAATCCTGCAGTAAAATATAATAATACACCATAAGTTACATGGGTTTGTTATAGAATTCAAAGATGGTTGAAGCTGAGGACACTTCTCAACATAATATATTACATTAAGAAAAAGAGAAAAACTGAATAAAAAAGGAAGAGAAACTGGGGGAAATAGCTGTAAAGGACATAATGTGACTCCTAACAAAATTAGAACTTGACTGTGGATTAGATAATGGTATTGTATGTATGCTAAGTATTCTGACTTTGATAACTACATTGTGGTTAAGTACAAGAATGTCTATGTTTTTACATAAAACACACTGAAGTATTTATTAATTTATTTATTTAATTTTATTACAATTTATTTTGGTATCATTAACCTACAATTACATGAGCAATATTGTGGTGATTAAACTACCCCCTTCATCAGGTCCCCCCCACCAACCCTATTACAGTCACTGTCCATCAGTGTAGTGAGATGAGAATCACTACTTGTCTTCTCTGAGTTGTACAGTCCTCCCCGTGGCCCCCCACCTTATGTCTGCTAATTGTAATGCCCCTTTTACCCTCTTATCCCTCCCTTCCCGCCCTTCTTCCCCAGTCCCTTTCCCTTTGGTAACTATTAGTCCGTTCTTGGGTTCTGTGAGTCTGCTGCTGTTTTGTTCCTTCAGTTTTATTCTTTGTTCTTATACTCCACATATGAGTGAGATCATTTGATACTTGTCTTTTTCGGCTTGGCTTATTTCACTGAGCATAATACCCTCTAGCTCCATCCATGTTGGTGCAAATGGTAGGATTTGTTTTTCTCTTATGGCTGAATAATATTCCATTGTGCATATGTACCACATCTTCTTTATCCATTCATCTATTGATGGACACTTAGGTGGCTTCCATTTCTTGGCTATTGGAAATAGTGCTGCAATAAACATAGGGGTGCATCTGTCTTTTTGAAACTGGGCTGCAGCGTTCTTAGGGTAAACTCCTAGGAGTGGGATTCCTGGGTCAAATGGTATTTCTATTTTAAGTATTTTGAGGAACCTCCATATTGCTTTCCACAATGGTTGAACTAATTTGCATTCCCACCAGCAGTGTAGGAGGGTTCCCTTTTCTCCACATCCTCCCCAACATTTGTTGTTGTTTGTGTTTTAGAGGTTGGCCATCCTCACTGGTGTGAGGTGATATCTCATTGTGGTTTTAATCTGCATTTCTCTGATGATTAGCGATGTGGAGCATCTTTTCATGTGCCTGTTGGCCATCTGAATTTCTTCTTTCGAGAAGTGTCTATTCACGTCCTCTGCCCATTTCTTAATTGGATTATTTGCTTTTTGTTTGTTAAGGTGAGTGAGTTCTTTGTATATTTTGGATGTCAACCCCTTCAGATACATCATTTATGAATATATTTTCCCATATTGTAGGATGTCTTTTTGTTCTACTGATGGTGTCCTTTGCTGTACAGAAGCTTTTCAACTTGATGTAGTCCCATTTGTTCATTTTTGCTTTTGTTTCCCTTGCTGGGGGGATATGTTCATGAAGAAGTCGCTCACGTTTATGTCCAAGAGATTTTTGCCTATGTTTTTTTCTAAGAGTTTTATGGTTTCATGACTTACATTCAGGTCTTTGATCCACCTTGAGTTTACCTTTGTGTATGGAGTTAGACAGTAGTCCAGTTTCATTCTCTTACATGTAGCTGTCCAGTTTTACCAACACCAGCTGCTGAAGAGGCTGTCATCCCCCCATTGTATATCCAAGGCTCCTTTATCAAATATTAAATGACTGTAGGTGTTTGGGTTAATGTTTGGATTTTCTATTCTGTTCCACTGGTCTGTGGGTCTGTTTTTGTGCCAGTACCAAATTGTCTTGATTACTGGGGTTTTGTAGTAGAGCTTGAAGTCAGGGAGCGTAATTCTCCATTTGATTCCTCCTTCTCAGGATTGCTTTGGCTATTCGGGGTCTTTTCTGTTTCCATATGAATTTTAGAATTATTTGTTCGAGTTCATTGAAGAAAGCTGTTGGTAGTTTGATAGGGATTGCATTGAATCTGCAGATTGCTTTAGGTAGTATAGCCATTTTGACAATATTTATTCTTCCTAGCCAAGAGCATGGGATGCATTTCCATTTGTTAGTGTCTTCCTTAATTTCTCCTAGGAGTGTCTTGTAGTTTTCAGAGTACAGGTCTTTCACTTCCTTCGTTAGGTTTACTCCTAGGTATTTAATTCTTTTTGATGCAATTGTGAATGGAATTCTTTTACTGATTTCTCTTTCTGTTAGCAAATCATAAGTGTATAGGAGAGCAACAGATTTCTGTGTGTTAATTTTATATCCTGCAACTTTGCTGAATTCAGATATTAGTTCTAGTAGTTTTGGAGTGGAGTCTTTAGGGTTTTTTATGTACAGTATCATGTCATCTGCAAATAGTGACAATTTGACTTCTTCTTTACCAATCTGGATGCCTTGTATGTCTTTGCTTTGTCTGATTGCCGTGGCTAAGACCTCCTGTACTATGTTGAATAAGAGTGGAGAGAGTGGGCACCCATGTCTTGTTCCCTATCTTAGATGAAAAGCTTTCAGCTTCTTGCTATTAAGTATGATGTTAGCTGTGGGTTTGTCATATATAGCCTTTATGATGTTGAGGTACTTGCCGTCTATACCCATTCTGTTCAGAGTTTTAATCAGGAATGGATGCTGAATTTTGTCAAATGCTTTTTCAGCATCTATGGAGATGATCATGTGGTTTTTGTTCTTCTTTTTATTGATGTGATGGATGATGTTGATGGATTTTCGAATGTTGTACCATCCTCGCATCCCTGGGATGAATCCCACTTGATCATGGTGTATGATCCTCTTGATGTATTTTTGAATTCGGTTTGCTAATATTTTGTTGAGTATTTTTGCATCTACGTTCATCAGGGATATTGGTCTGTAATTTTCTTTTTTAGTGAGGTCTTTGCCCGGTTTTCGTATTAGAGTGATGCTGGCTTCATAGAAAGAGTTTGGAAGTATTCCCTCCTCTTCTATTTTTTGGAAAACTTTAAGGAGAATGGGTGTTATTTCTTCTCTATATGTCTGGTAGAATTCAGAGGCGAATCCATCAGGTCCGGGGCATTTGTTCTTGGGTAGTTTTTTGATTACCGATTCAATTTCGTTGCTGGTGATTGGTCTGTTTAGTTTTTCTGTTTCCTGCTTGGTGAGTCTTGGAAGGCTGTATTTTTCTAAGAAGTTGTCCATTTCTTCTAGGTTTTGGAGCTTGTTAGCATATAGATGCTCGTAATATTCTCTTATAATTCTTTGTATTTCTGTGGGGTCTGTAGTTATTTTTCCTTTCTCATTTGTGATTCTGTTTATGTGTGTAGATTCTCTTTTTCTCTTAATGAGTCTGGCTAGGGGTTTATCTATTTTGTTTATTTTTTCAAATAACCAGCTCTTGGTTTCATTGATTTTTTTCTATTGTTTTATTCTTCTCAATTTTATTTATTTCTTCTCTGATCTTTATTATGTCCTTCCTTCTGGTGACTTTGGGCCTCATTTGTTCTTCTTTTTCCAATTTCAGTAATTGTGTCTTTAGACTGTTCATTTGGGAATGTTCTTCCTTCTTTAAATAGGCCTGGATTGCAATATACTTTCCTCTTAAAACTGCCTTCACTGTGTCCCACAGAAGTTGTGGCTTTGTGTTGTTGTTGTCATTAGTCTCCATATATTCTTTGATTTCTGTTTTGATTTGGTCATTAACCCATTGATTCATTAGGAGAATGTTGTTAAGTCTCTATGTATTTGTGAGCCTTTTTGATTTCTTTCTTAAAGTTATTTCTAGTTTTATACCTTTGTGATCTGAGAAGTTGGTTGGTAGGATTTCAATATTTTTGAATTTACTGAGGTTCTTTTTGTGGCCTAGTATGTGGTCTATTCTGGAAAATGTTCTATGTGCACTTGAGAAGAATGTGTATCCTGCTGCTTTTGGGTGCAGAGTTCTGTAGATGTCTGTTAGGTCCATCTGTTCTAGTGTGTTGTTCAGTGCCTCTGTGTCTTTACTTATCCTCTGCCTGGTTGATCTATCCTTTGGAGTGAGTGGTATGTTAAAGTCTCCTAAAATAATTGCATTGCTGTCTGTTTCCTCCTTCACTTCTGTTAGTATTTGTTTCACATATGCTGACGCTCCTGTGTTGGGTGCATATATATTTATAATGGTTATATCTTCTTGTTGGACTGACCCCTTTGTCATTATGTAATGTCCGTCTTTATCTCTTGCTACTTTCTTCGTTTTGAAGTCTATTTTATCTGATACAAGTACTGCAACACCTGCTTTTTTCTCCTTGTTGTTTGCATGAAGTATCTTTTTCCATCCCTTCCCTTTTAGTCTGTGTATATCTTTGGGTTTGAGGTGAGTCTCTTGTAAGCAGCATATAGATGGGTCTTGTTTTTTTATCCACTCTGTTACTCTGTGTCTTTTGATTGGTGCATTCAGTCCGTTTACATTTAGGGTGATTATTGATAGATATGTACTTATTGCCATTGCTGGCTTTAGATTCATGGTTACCAAAGGTTCAAGGGTTGCTTCTTTACTGTCTAAGAATCTAACTTAACCTTCTTGTTAAGTTATTGTGAACGCCGTCTGATGTTTCTTTATCTCTCCCTTCCTATTCTTCCTCCTCCTTTCTTTATACATGAGGTGTTTTATTCTTTGCCTTTAGTTAGTATTTTGATGGTCTGCTTTCTTTGCTATGATTTTATTTTCTCTGGTGACATCTTTTTAGCCTTAGGGTGCTTCTCTCTAGAGCAGTCTGTTTAAGATATCCTGTACTGGTGGTTTATGAGAGGCAAACTCTCTCAATTTTCCTTTGTCTTGAAATTGTTTAATCCCTCCGTCATATTTAAGTGATAATCGTGCTGGATACAATATTCTTGGTTCGAGGCCCTTCTGTTTCATTACGTTAAATATATCATGCCATTCTCTTCTGGCCTGTAAGGTTTCTGTTGAGAAGTCTGATGACATTCTGATGGGTTTTCCTTTGTAGGTGATCTTTTTTCTCTCTCTAGCTGCCTTTAATACTCTGTCTTTATCTTTGATCTTTGCCATCTTAATTATTCTGTGTCTTGGTGTTGTCTTCCTTGGGTCCCTTGTGTTGGGAGATCTGTGGACTTCCGTGGACTGTGAGACTAGTTCCTTCCCCAGCGTGGGAAAGTTTTCAGCAATTATTTCTCACACTGAAGTATTTAGAGACAAAAGAACAGAATGTCTCCAACTTTCAAATTGTTCAGAAAAAAAAATAAGATGCTTGGAGATAGATTAGGAGAAAATGATAAGACAAATAGCAAAAATATACTATTTTGTAACTTTTCTGTAAATTGAAATTTTATGAAAACTAAAAGTTACTAAAAGAAAAAAATTAGAGGCAAGGAAACTAACTTTAATATAAAAAAGCACAACCAATGAAATCCAACAGCAAACAGTATATACTAAATGGAGCAATAGTGAAGTCACTTTCAATAAAATCAGATATAAGATAGGGATGATCTATATAATTTTCTTACTTTATTGCATTAGCTAATTATGTAATAGGATAGGAAAGTGAAATTATTAGCATATTGGAAAAGATAAAGAAAACCATTTTTATTTTCAAATCATATGATTGTATATCTAACTTATTCTCAGAACATCCAAGAAATACTAATAATTATAAGAGCTGGATAAGAAGATTTGGTAAACTGATCAGATACAAGATAACTGTATAGAAATCAATAGCTTTTTAAATATTAGCTGTAACAGTCAGAAATAAAAATGATTTAAAAAATCCCACCAAAATAGTAGTAAGAGTGATAATTAGAAGTAACTATGACAATGTAGAAGACCTAAATGGGAAAAAAATTATTAAAAATTTTTATTGAAGGACATAAATAAAAATCTGAAACAAATATGGAAAGATACTTCCTATTTCTAGATAGGAGCAATTATAAAAATGTCAATCCATACCAAATAAACTTATAAACTGAATATAATTTTATTAGACTAAAATGGAGTTTTTGAAGAGGACATAGCTAAAATATTTTTAAAGATCATACATAAAAATAAATACTCATAAGCATAGTCAAGGACTTTTTTTTATAAAGGAAACACTGCTAGGGGGACTTGCCTTACCAAATATTCAACAATTAAAAACATTTCAGTGTTGACATAGAAATAGGTAAGTGTAAAAGAATGAGGAATTTAGAAAAATATCCAATTCAGTGGGTAATCATTTATGCTGGCATAAAGAACTTTCCACCTAGAAGTAAACAAAAATCAGTTATTTTTATATTATATATCTATATCTGTATATATTCTATTATATAGCTATATATTATGATTATCTATTATAAAACACAGAAAAATTAATCACCAGTGGACTAAAAATTGAAATGTAAAAAAAAAATTGTATTACAAGAAAAGTCTCAGATATTTTTATAAATCTGGAGTGGGAAAAAGCCTGTTAAGCAAGGTAGAAAACACAGACCCTATTAAAAAAAGACTTTCTTGAACCAAAATTATTAAGAGAGTAATATAAGACTGATGAAAATTATAAAATTGTATAGTAGCCCTACCTGAAAGGAAAACAGTATTATTATGTTAATGAGACCAGAAAAATACTGCTTTCCTAGAGAGGTCAGCAAGGAAGAGTTTTTGAAAAGTCATAGAGATAAGGTCATGAATCACACAATAAACCTAAAGGAAAAAACATGATTAAGACAGGACAGAATGGGGGTAAAAGAATGCAAAGGAGCTCAAATATTCATTCAATGCCAGAGAAAAATTCACTGCTCTTTCAGAACACCTCAACAGTATTCCCATGGTGAACATCTGATCTAAACCGAGAGTATTTAAATGTGTGACTACCTGTTGTGTTATTTGCCATATCATACATGTAGTATCTCTGGAACCAGAAATCAAATGTATTCCACAGTAATCTGTAGCTAAACAAGTCACAATATCTGTAAGAAAAAGGAATTAAAAAAGATGAAATGGCTTGGTTTTGCTGGACAGAAATATAAGGACAATTTTAGTTTATGTTCAAACTATTACTAAATTGGTTGTTCTAGCAGAGAAAAATGTAGGAATGACATTGGAAAAGCACTGGGAAAGAGTAACACAGGAAAAAGACAGTATTAAAATCATGTGGGAGCGCTTTCTTTGAATCTTGGTAGGAGGTTAGGTAGAAGACTCCATTTCCTTTTCCTAATTAAGATTTATCAGGAAAAAAATGTACTCAATGTTTTAATCTTATATTGAAGCCTGAGACACTAAAAAGCACAAGTTAATTAAACAATTTAACTCTTTCATGCTTTGCTCTGAACAAAGTAACAGGGCAGTTGATGTCTTATTTAACTATGACTTTTTTTTTTACCATTTTATTTAAAGATTTTTATTCTGTCAACCAATTTTTAAAAAGACAGCCTAACAGCTTTCAATACTATGAAGCTAGCTGTATTTAATTTATATGATCCTTATAATAACCCCCCAAAATTAGACACTATTAAAGAAAGCATATAATATTCATAACACTGTTCTATCAGAAAGTTCACTCAGCCTCAAAGGTAAAATTTCATGTTTTTCATAAGGAGTATGTACTACTTTTATAGTTAGAAAAAATTGAGAAATTTTGTTTTGGGGGAAAAAAGAGTTAATGCTTACCCATATGCCTGATATTGTGTGAAATAATTTTGCCTTTTATAAGTGACATCACTTGAATGCTATTATCCCAGTGTCCTGCACTGAAAAGCAACTTTGCATCATGTGATACTATAAACAGTTTAGAAGTAATCTCCAGCCCTGGAGCAAAAGGACCATTCATGCTACGCTGAGTTCTGTAAATAGAATTAAATATTAGACTTTTCCTTAAAAGATCACTTACACTGATATCAACTGTTTTTTTAATCTTAAACTGTTCAGTTTGAAATGTCTATTAATAAGTGATGAAGACTTTCAGAAAATGCATTGATATTATTCATATTTTTCACTAAACAGATATACATAACAAATAGTCTCAAGGTTTAAACATAAAGAAGTTAAAACTGGTGATAGTGGGAAAAAGATTTAAAATTCTGCCTTTCAAAGCCAATTTAGTAAACAGCAGCTGCAAAGTCTAAAGTACAAGGTAAGGATATGACAGGACCAGGGAAGCTGGAAATAAACTGAAACCAGGAATCTACTATATAGGCAGATAAATATATACCTAACAATACTCATGAAGATAATTTTCCATCACAACTAAAGCAAGCATATAATGTTTCCTACTGAATACCTGTGAGCTAATTATTAGCCAATCTAGATTCTTCAGAAAGACACACAGAAATGAGGGCCAATTCTGACACTTAAGCTCTAGAACTTTATTACTCAATATTAATTTGATGAAGGTACAGTTTATGCTAAATCCTATATGGGATAAGAAGGGAAAAAGATACTGCCCCTAATAAACATACAACTAAAATAATTCAGGGTAAGGGAAACATCACTTTAACTTAGGATGCAACATTTGGATATCTAAAAAATTAACCAAGCTAAATAATAAATTCTTATTACATAAAACACAGAAGGCTTATTTGTAATATTGTACAATAAAAATATAATTAAGCCTAAAAACTATTCCTAATAATTTTTGCTTCCATACTGTTATTATAGAAATTGTTTTGTCTTTAAGCCAATACCAAGTTAGGGGAGGGAATGAGGGAAGGAAGGAAGAAGGGAAGAAAGGAAGATGGAAAGGAAGGAAGGAAAGAGGGAAGAGAGAGGAAGAAAATCAAATGCCTACAATATTACTTTCAAAATGACACCAATAAAAATTTAGTTGTTTTTCTTGGCAATAAAGTACTGGCTGTTTTGCTTTAAATATTCATTTACTTACTTTGGATTTGTCACAGTTTGATCCTTGATGAATGTAAAGTAATTAGAAATGTTTCTGTCATAAGGCAGCCATCCATGTGTTCCAATAACATAATTCATACTTACTGTTATCTGGAAAAAGAACATGTGAATTTGAAGATTAAATGAAAGATTAAAGAAAGCAGCATGGAATAACCAAATGCTCACAAGATGTTAACATTTATCACTTAGGGAATAATGTGGGATTATGTACTTAAAACATGAAACTCATTAAGAAGGTCTTAAACAGAATAAATTCTTTATTTTTATCTTTATTTTTAGTTTATCTTTTATCTTATTGAAAGAAAATTTGTCCAATGTATCTTTCTTTGGTAAGATTATTTTCCTCATAATTTCTCAAAGTTTATTAGTCAGCAGTCTAATGAAAGGTCAAAAATACGATATATATCATTTAGAACATAAATCAGAAGTAGAATTTATGATGACTTGTTAAGGTCTCCCTTCTTAATGACAGTCATAGTGAATATTTTCTTTTAAGTAGGAAAAGTTTCCCCCTTGATTATGAAAGTCACAGATTACAAAACAAAACAAAACAAAAAAACAAAGAACAGGTACCTTTAAAAAAGAGAGGTATCAAAGCTGAAGAGAATTCTAAAAGTACTTTTACTATTTTTCTATGTCTTTTGGGTCTTCTTTTCAAAGCAACAAACAATATGCATAATTTGAAGACAGGTCTAATTATGTAATCTCACTGCTCACTGTGCTATAATCCATTTTTATCATTTTTATGTGACAAAATTAGAGTAAGATAGTCCTAGGTTTGGTCTATGTGCCAGGGTCCCAGGTACCTCACTTGCTAGCTCTGTGACTTTGAGCAAGTTAGTTCTGAGTTTTAATTTTCTCAACTGTAGAAGGGAAATAGTAATAATGCCTATCTTATGGGACTGTTAGGTGGACTAAATGACAAAAATCATGTAAAGCAGTCACTAACATGTCCTGCATGTATGCCTCAATCAATTCTGTATTCTGACTTTCATTATTTTTACTGCTTTATGATAAACTTTAATTTCTGATCAGGTGTGATATCTTATTTTTCTTGTACAAAATTCCCTGGTATTTTCACATACTTATTATTCCAAATACACTTTAGAATTATAGTAACTACTTCAAATAAAAGCTGTGAAAATGAAAGATACATTTTTATACTTGGTCAAATTTTATAAAAATTTTCTCTATTATTTTTGAAAAACCCTTTTTAAAAAACTTTATTCAATTACTTTGGTAAGTTGTAAAGGATATAAGCATGACAATGTGATAAAAGTATAAACCACATACCAGTAACTCAGGACTGCCTTGAGACATAAAAGAACGAGACTGATTTTGGGGGACAATGGCTTTTATAAGTGGAATACCGTCACTGATTCCCTATAAAATAAAGACAAAGGTTTACTGTCTGGTTCTGCTTAGCTTAATAGATACAAATTATTGAAAACTTTTATTTCTTTAAGCAAGGATGAACACTGTGATATAGGTATTTTACTGTCAAAACATATATAACTTAAAATGTAGGAAAGGAATTAAACTATGTATGGATGGCATACTTGAAACTTGTGAAACCTATAACCTTATATTCCACTCCTCTGCTGTTAAATAGACATATAGATTTCAAGGAGCAACAACCATTTAAAACAGTCAGTGATTTAGGATCTTTGCTTTTCCCTTGCCATACTAACATGAAAAGAAAGTAGAAAATACAGACCACATAAAAGTACATTTCTTAAATAAGTCAAATAGGGAAACTTGTATTTTATAAAAATTTCCTTTTGAGTTTAACTTTCTAAAAATAGATGTATTCCATTAACTGAGGCATTCTCTGAAAGCTACAGCAATAAGACTAGAAAATAAACATAGTCCTCAGAAATCTGCCAATATCTATTACAATGTGAAAGAGAAAAATGATTTGAAATGTTTCCTGTTGTGACAATAGTTCACAAATTATACCTAACATTTATTATATAAATTATAACCTATTATTGGGTACAGAGTATGTGCCAGGCACTATTCTAAGAGCCTGCTTTCACTGCTACCTGCATTTTCTTCACCATTTTAACACCTAGGAAAAGACCTACGGAGAGGCCTTCTCTTTTCTTAAGAATAAGCAGGGAAACAACTTCTACTATGATAATGAAAGGGATTAACACATTATCAAGTACCCAAGGATATCTACTGTGTCCTTTATCCTGCTCCAGATACTAGACCTGGGAAAAGCTACCCGGTCACATTGTAGGTACAGAGAGGAGACAGGTCACTATACTTGCAGATGGAATTCAGAATGTATTATTCTATACACTTGATCTTAACCAAAAGGCAGAAAAGTGATAGAATGTATTATTCTATAAATACAATGTCTCAAATGGTTAAATACAATGAAAATATTATCAGCATTACATGACAAATATAGTATTACCCATCCATTGGATTAGTTTAATAGCATTCTATGGATCGCCCTATGTGCAGTAAAGAGTTAACACAACCGGACTGAGTCTGCTCTCCTTAGGCCTGCCCACAAGGTTGGCCACTGGCTGGCATTTGGAACTTGGCAGGCAGAGTTTTTTACACTGATATAAAACTTGCTATCAATGGAATGGGTGGTACACTATACCTAGACTATTTGTGCAAACAATGTGGTTTATGCTGAATACCTGCTCTTCTTCCAAGAGTCTGGAAATTTGGAACATGCTAGGCAAAGGGTGTCTATGTAACCAGTCACCAATGCAAACCTTAGGTGTTGAGTCTCTAATTAGCTTCCCTGATAGACAGAAACATGTTTTCAAATTTCAATACTGAAAAATTTTAAGCATGTCCTGTGTGACTCCACTGGGAAAGAATTCTTGGATACTTGAGCATGGTTTCCCCCAGCCTTTACTCAACATACCTCCACTGCTTGCAGATACTGCTTTTCATCCTTTCACTGTACTGAATCTCAGCTCTGAGTACAATTATCTGTTGAATTCTGCAAGTCCTTCTAGCAAATCAACAAATCTGAGGATGGTCTTGGCAGCCCACAACACATCTGGGAATTAGTCATTATTTCTAAGCACTGTTCCTATGTGTTCTGAGTTCAGGCAACTGATTTAGATATCTTTGGAAAACAACAAATTCTGCAGAGATTGAATTGTTAAGTACTAAGTGAATCTAGAAAAAGTGTGACAAAGATTCATTTTGAAATGTTTTCACTAACACATCAAACACTGTGAAGCTTACTACAACATTGTTCATTTGAGTAAAATTTAGTATAAATTTAACTGCAATAAATGGCATAAAATTTTTTTCAAATAAAATATTATTTTAAAATTCTATAAAGATTTCCCAAGATATATGAACCTAGGAAACATATTACAATGATGCTGTAATGCAGGATTTGACAAACTAGGCGTGTGGGACAAAGCCGGCCTACCACCTGTTTTGTAGGCAGTAGGTCAGCTAAAAATGGTTTTTACATTTTTAAATTGCTATATTTTAAGTGGTTATATATGTACTACATAATATCCTTGATTTTGTGTTTGATCAAAGATCAAAATATTTACTATTTGGCCATTTAAGAAGAAGTTTACCAATCTTTGCTATACTGCATGAGAGTTCTTACTTGTTTTTGTACATCTCCAAACTATTCTCAATAATTTTTGGGTGTGGGGTAGAATTTTTTATTTTTAAAATTGAAATATAGTTTATATATAATATTATTTTGGTTTCAGATGAATAATTTAGGAAATTCATCAATTATATACATATGTGTAGTTAACATCTGTCACCATACAAAGATTATTATAATATTATGAGGTATATTCCCTAAGCTATACGTCCATCCCTGCGACTAAATTACTTTATAGTGGAAGTTTGTACCTCTTTATTCCCTTTACCTGTGTCACTAGATGGCAATCATCCTGCCATGGTAATCAACCATACAGTCTGTGTGTTTATGAGTCTGTTTGTTTTGATTTTCAGATTCAACAATATAAGTGAAACCATACGGTATTCATCTTTCTCTGACTTATTTGACTTATCCTGATACCCTCTAGGTCTACCATGTTGTTGCAAATGGCAGGATCTCTTTTTTATAGGAGAATAATATTCCATTGCACATATGTACCACTTTTTCTTTATTCATTCATCTACTGATGGACATTTAGGTTGCTTCCATATCCTGGCTATTTTAAATGATGCTGCAATAAACACAGGGGTGTATATATCTTTTCAAATAGTTGATTTTGTTTTCTTCAGGTAGATTCCAAGAAGTAGAATTGCTGAGTCATATGGTATTTCTATTTTTAGTTTTTTGAGGCACCACCATATTGTTTTCCATAGTGGCTGGACCAATTTATATTCCAACCAACGGTGCAGGAGGGACATCCCCCTGCATCCTCTCCAACATTTGTTATTTCTTGTCTCATTGATACTATCCATTTTGACTGGTGTGAAGTGATACCACATTGTGGTTTTGATTTGCATTTCCCTAATGATTAGTGATCTTGCACTTTTTTTCCTGTGTCTGGTGGCCAACTAGTCTTTGGAAAAATGATTCAGGTGCTTTGCCCATTTTTAATCAGGTTATTTATTTTTTTGGTGTTGAGTCATATGAGTTCTCTATGTATTTTGGATATTGGCCCTTTATCAGATACACCATTTGCAAATATATTCACCCATACAGTAGGTTGTCTTTTTGTTTTGTTGATGGTTTCCTTTGCTGTGCAAGGCTTTTTAGTATGAAATGGTCCCACTTGTTTATTTTTGCTTTTGTTTCCCTTGCCTGGGGAGAGACATATTCAGAAAAAAATTTCTATTGTTGATGTTCAAGAGTTCACTGCCTATGTTTTCTTCTAGTTTTATGGTTTCAAGTTTCACATTTAGGCCTTTAATCCATTTTGAGTTTATTTTTGTATATAGTGTAAAGAGAGTGAGTCAGTTTCATTCTTTTGTATGTGCCTGTCCAGTTTTCCAAATACTACTTATTAAAGAGACTGGTATATTCTTGTCTCCTTTGTCATATATTAATTAACCATATAAGTGTAGGTTTATTTCTGGGCTCTCTATTCTTTTTCATTGGTCTTTGTATCTGATCTTGTGCCAGTACCATACTGTTTTGATTACTGTAAGCTTGCAGAACAGTTTGAAATCAGGGAGCATAATATCCCTAGCTTTGATGTTTCTCAAGATTGCTTTAGCTATTTGGGGTCTTTTGCAGTTACATACAAATTTTAGGATTACCTGCTCCAGTTTAGTGAATTGCCATTTTGATAGGGATTGCAGTGAATCTGTGGATTGCTTTAGGCAGTATGGCCATTTTAACAATATTAAGTCTTCCTATCCATGAACATGGAATAGCTTTCCATTTGTATTGTCTTCAGTTTCTGTTATCAATATTTTACGGTTTTCAGAATACAAGTCTTTCACCACCTTGGTTAGATTTATTCCTAGGTATTTTATTCTTCTTGATGCAACTGTAAATGGGATTGATTTTTAAATTTCTCTTTCTGCTAGTTCACTGTTTGTATATATAAATAAAACAGATTTCTGTACATAAATTTTGTATCTTGTGACTTTACTGAATCCATTTATTAATTCTAATATTTTTTTTATCAAATCTTTAGGTTTTTCTATAGTATCACATCATCTGCAAACAGTGACAATTTTACTTCTTCCTTACCGATTTGGATGCATTATATTCCGTTTTCTTGTCTGACTGCTGTGGCTAGGACTTTTAGCACTACGCTGAATAAAAATGGTGAGTAGGCATCCTTGTCTTTTTTCTGATCTTACCAGAAAAGCTTTTAGCTTTTCACCATTGAGTATGATGTTAGCTGTGGGATTGTAATACATGGCCTTTATTATCTTGAGATATATGCTCTCTTCACCCACTTTGTTGAGTTTTTATCTTGAAAAGGGTGTTGAATTTTGTCAAATGCTTTCCCAGAATTTGTTGAGATGATATGCTTTTTATCCTCCTTTTTATTAATGTAGTATATAACATGGATTGATTTGTGGATATTAAATCTAACTTGATCATGGTGAATGATCTTTTTAATGTATATTTAAATTCAGTTTACTAGTATTTTGTTGAGGATTTCTGCATCTATGTTAATCAAGGATTTTGGTCTGTAGTGTCCTTCTCTGGTTTTGGTATCAGTAATGGTCACACAGCATGAATATAGAAGCCTTCTTTCTTCTTTTTCTTTTTTTTTTAATAGTTTGGTAGAAGAAATATTAACTCTTCTTTAAATATTTGATAGAACTCACCTGTGAAGCCATACAGTCTTGAGATTTTTTCTGGTGGGAGATTTTTTGATTATTGATTCAATTTCATTACTAGTAACTGGTCTGTTCAATTTTTCTATTTCTTCCTGATTCAGTCTTGGAAGATTGTTTGTTTTAAGGAATTTATCCATTTTTTCTAAGTTGTTCAATTTGTTGGCATAGAATTTTTCATAATACTCTCTATAATCATTTGTATTTCTGTATTTTCAGTTGTAACTGCTCCTCTTTCATTTCTGATTTATTTGAGTCCTCACTTTTTTTCTTAATGAGTCTAGCTAAAGATTTATCAATTTTGTTTATCTTTTCAAAGAACTACCTCTTAGTTTCACTGCTCTTTTATGTAGTTTTTTGGTCTCTATTTCACTTATTTCCACTTTCATCTTTGTTATTTCCTTTCATCTACTACTTTGGGCTTTATTGTTCTTTTTCTAGTTCCTTTAAGTGTCAGGTTAGATTGCTTATTTGAGATTTGTTTTGCATCTTGAGCTAGGCCTGTGTTATTATAAACTTCCCTCTTAGGACTGCTTTTCATGCATCCCAAAGATGTTGAACTACTGTATTTCTACATTCATTATCCTTCAAATATTTCTTGATTTCTTCTTTGATTTCTTTGATGAGCCATTGGTTGTTTAGTAGCATGCTATTTAACCTCCATGTGTTTGTGCTTTTTCCATTTTTTTCTTGTAACTGATTTCCAGTTTCATACCATTGTAGTATGAAAAGATGCTTGATATGATTTCAATCATCTTAAATTCATTAATATTTGCTTTGTGGCCTAACATGTGATCTATTCTGGAGACTGTTACATGTGCCTTTGAAAGAGTGTAACAGCTGGTTTTAGATGTAATGTTTTGTATATATCTATTAATTCCACTTAGTCTTATGTGTTATTCAAATCCACAGTTTCCTTATTGATTTTCTGTCTGGAAGATCTATCCATTGAAGTGGGGGGTGTTAAAGTCTCTCATTATTATTGCATTCCTGTCAATCTCTTCTTTATGTCTGCTGATGTTTGCTTTATATGTTCAGGTGCTCTTCTGCTGGGTGCATAGATATTTACAATTGTTATATCTTCTTGCTGGACTGTGCCCTTAATTGTTATAAAATGTCCTTCTTTGTCTCGTTACTTTTATGTGATCTTTCTATTCCTCGTTCTGCACTAAGGCCTCAGTGCTCACCTGGGCCTTAGTTCTTCCTCAAGATGAACTTCTATGTGTGTAGGTGTAGCTTTAGTCTGAAGGTGGGAGGAGGTGGGTTCAAGCTCTCTACACTGCCATATTCCCATGCTATTACCATTTCTGGCCTCTATTCTTAATAACTTTATCATCATTTTTACTTTTTGCCAAAAGAGTTAATATTATCTGTCCTTACCAAATTCATAGGTCTGAATGCACTTCATATTTACATTCTGAACTATTCAAAGTAATTCAGTATGTACATTTAAACATTTGATTTTGAAGAAACTCTTTTAATTAGAACATTACCTATCTTGTTTTATATGACTATTTCTTCTGATATTAGCAATTAACAATCAAA
>JAQQAC010000477.1:34166303-34215403 GCA_029783875.1 Phataginus tricuspis
TTGTTTTATATGACTATTTCTTCTGATATTAGCAATTAACAATCAAACTCACTGGGCCATATTTTTTTTATATTTTGTAATCATTAATCTACAATTGCATGTGCAACCTTATGGTTATTAAACTCCCCACTAGATCAGGTCCCCCCTACCAACCCCATTACAGTCACTGTCCATAAGCATAGTGAGATGCTGTAGAATCATTACTTGTCTTCTCTGAGTTGTACAGCCCTCCCCTTGCCCTCCCAACATTGTGTCTGCTAATCGTAATGTCACTGGGCCATATTTTATACCAGCAAACTTTAATTAAGAATTTCTTAGACACCCTTTACATATCATCTCAGCTGTCACAAGAAGCAATTTAAATCAAACTATATATTCTTCCGTGTCAGGAAAATGTGAAGTAGAAGAAAGCAAGCCAGGAAAACAGTTCAGCCACTACTCAGCAGCAAACAAAAGCTTTCAATAAGATTGTTTTAAAAATCCAAGAATGTTATTATTGCAGTATCACTTCCTATTTTGAATTAAATGTGATAATCCACTTCCTCCATTAAAGAATAAAAGGAACATTGAGGTGTACAGAATTTACAGAGAAAACTTTTTGATATTACCAAAGTGGACATTACCTCTATAAAAAACGACTTGAGTTCAGGGAGGTGCTGAAAGAGGTTTAGGGTTGAAGTATCTGTTTTGGTCTGCTTCTGTACTGCTTCCTCTGCTGATAATCGAGGAGGATGTGGTTCCTTCAAAACAATTTTAAGGAAAGAGAATTCCACAATTATATTAAAACATTTCTCACGGTATTCCTTCATTCATACCGGGCTCTAGTTACAATGGGTTACATAACATGCACTGTTGACACCAGGCCCTTGCTCACACTATTCCCTCAGCAGTTTCTACCCAATTCATTTCTAGAGAAACTATTTCTACTTTAAAGCTTTTCTTACTGATGTTGCTCCTGAATTTCTAAGCCAGAGTTAATTATTCTCATTTATTATTTTCTTCAGCATATTACTTCAGTATTTTATTTAGTACTTATTTGTGTTGGATTACACATAGTTTTTCATGGTCTATCTTCTACAACTGGCAATAGGTATCTTAAAGTCTTAATCATGTTTGAATTTTCAACACCTAGCACATTATTTAAATATGACAGATGCTTAATAAATGGCAAAATTAAATGCAATATTCATAATTCAAAATTTCTAATATGGATGAATCTTTAATTACAAAAATGAGATAAAAATGTCAATACTATCAGAATCAAATTATGGGTATTGCTGCATTTCTTTTCAAATGAGCTGAATTATTCTTTAACTTTAATGTCAGAGATACAGAACAATATTATTTTTATAAATAAAAAGATAATAATGAATCAAATTAACATTCTAAAGGCACAGTTAAAATATAGAATTCTATCTAAAGAATAGGATTCTTCTAACTCCACCACAAAACATTAGATTTTAGGAAATAAATACCACAGCTATTAAATACTTAAATATTTAGGTCTCAATTATCCATGTATTACTCACTTCATTTTTATGGTGATGAATACTAATTAGCACTACTCTTGTTAAAAGAAAAAAGTAAACCTGGTACAAAAATTTCACAGAATTTATTTCAAAGCCCAATGAAGTTATTTTATTGTTACTTTTGTTTTCTGAATCTATCATCAATTAAGGGATAGATTATATCTATCAGCATTGGTTTAAAATATGACTGTTTTATGAAAACTAATGCTGGAGGCTTCAAATAAACTGTTCTTAAGTGTTGTAAAGCTTAGTCCCATAACTGAAATAACAGAAGTACATCTATAAACGAGAGTTTCAATACACTGTTCCTGCAATAGCTGTGGAGATTTCAATTCAACAACTATTTACTGAATACATAATATATGTAAGAAAGATACAAAGATGATTATGAGAAGATCGCCGCCTTTAACATATTTATAATAAAGTGAGGAGACAGATAAATACACAACCGAAGAAAAAAGTGTCAAAACTAGGATATAAGTAACAGCCCATATAGTTTAAAGGGGCCTTTAATAGCTATTAATGCAGAGAAACATGGCATGGCAGAAGGCTTTGGAGTTAAGATGGTCATGCATCCAAATCCTGCCCTGTCACATTCTAGTTACGTAAACTTGGAAAAAGTATTTGATTTCTCTAAGGTTTGTAGGCTAGGTATTAATTTCTGTTAGGCTTGGCTTTATCATGTGAAAAAAAAGGACAAGTGGAAATTTACCATAAATCACCTAGCACAATACCCTGCATAAGAAAGCATTGACTTAATAAATGGTATATTATTGTATATTCCTCATTTTTTAATTCATATACTAATAAAATTAAGACATCTTTGAAAACTAATATTGGATTAACTTCTAACATCCAAACTATGCAATCAGGAAAACAATAATTTAACTTCAGATACTATAATGGGGAAAGAAATACATTAATATTTACAGTTTGATTCTGTTTTTATGTATTCTATAGTTTGATTTTTAGGACTGGGTTTGAGTTCTGCATGATAATTACCATTTTGGGGCGGATGTCAGCTACTAGAAGTCTCATATATAGAACAAGTCCCAATTTAAGGGCAATTTTAATGGCACAACCTAACTGTTAACAGTTAGAATGCCTCCATTTAAATAAGGGAGGGAATAATCTCACCTGACAGAGGGCCTTCAACTCATATTTTCCTTTCTCAGAAATAACAAAATAGTATGACTGACTTGCTTGCTTGCTTTTTTACTGAAGTATAGTTGACACACAATATTATATTGGTTTCAGGGGTGCAACAGTGATTCAACAATTATATACATTAGAAATTATTGGCTTTCTAAGTAAATATCAATCCTCTGTGACTTAAAAGTAATTAATTGTATATGTGGATCTTGATTGCAATATTTGTTATTCCAAAATAGGAACAATCACTTAAACCTATATTTTTTATGTGGCAGTATAACTGTTCCCAAATTCTAGCTAATTCTAAAATAAGGTTCTTAATCATTAAAATCCTTGAAAATACTGGTAGCACTATTTCTTAGCAATTAAATTCTAGACTGCTTAGGTAATCAATAACCTTTATGATTTACCTTTAACAATTGACAAGGTGTTTGGCCAAAATTATTAATCATCCCTTCTAAGGCTTTTCTTTCCTTCTCATCTGTTAAGGCATCCAGATCCACAGCTCCTAAAACCAGGAGGGTAAGTCAGTTCTCTTTAGAGTGAAAACAAATCAGAAGCCACATAACTGAGACTGATCAGATATTTTCAACAAAATATCATTCCATTATTCAATTAATAAAACACTGTAAAAGAGGTCATTTTTTAAAAACACAGTAAAGTTTCAAACATTAAATATGTATAAACAAAAATTCTATCCACTATTTAGAACAAAAATATTTTAAACAAAAGTTAACTGTTAGTCTGTAAAAATCCCTCTTAGAAAAATACAAACTGTACTCATAGTGCACCTAATTGTTTTCTTCATGATAGTCAGGCTGAAACAAGTGTAATAACCACAAAAAAATAATGCTATAAGCTATTGCTTATCTAACAATTGTTGGGAAAGGTGACATTCTGGTTAATTGATTATATCCATCCATACTTAATATGGACTGTTGTGTGGCAACTAATTGTCCAAACAAGGTAAGTTGGATATCAAAGTCTACATTCCTAGCCATTATGCTATGCTACACCTCAAAAAAATTATTATCAAATGAATATGGTAAGGTAAAAACACTTGTCTACCAAAACTCATGTGGCCTCTGCTCAAATTCACATAATTTCACATTATTCACAGTCATTAGAACTATTAGCTCTAAAGGATTAGAAAAGAAACCACCTCTTAAGTTTTTCAAAGCCTTCAGAAAATGTTTTTGACCCTGAGCCAAACATTAGAATGTCATCTTATTTATCATTTGAAGAATTTTTTTATTTATAGTTCTTTCAAAGTCTGCTAACAATTTAATACTGAATATTTACTGTAGGACCCAACTGAATAGGACACATATGATCAGAGATCAATTACTTTTATGCTAATGATTTACATTTATAATTAGATTGGCATACATACTCTTAACTACCATTTAAAATAATCTTTACTGATCCTTCCAATAGAAAACATCACTAAAATTATTTTTAAATGTAGGGTTTCTCATGTTAAATATTTATATTCAAAAATGCATGTATAAATACATATTAAATAATACTCTCTACCAATGTAATACAAAAGATAAAGAATATAGGTCTATACCTTCATAACTACAGTAATAGAAAACATTGAGGGCCTCCACTGCAGCTGGCCCCCTCTGTTTATAGCCAAAAATCAAATCTATCCATTCATGAAGATGGGCAGAAACATATTCAGACTCCTAGAAAAATAACAATTTAAAAATTAATGTAGAGATACATCTCAACTATAATGTAAACATGGGACCTGTGAAAGACAGCAAATTAAACATTTCCACAAACAAATCTTACCAATGTAAAAACTGTCTCAAAATCATGTTAAACACTTATTCAATATGTACTACATATGTTGACTAAATTGTACCTAGTATAATGTAGGCATCATATTTATTAATATTTACTTCATATGCATCTCTTAACTAATGGGAAACAAAAATAACAAATATTCTAATAGCCCAAATATCAACAAAAAAATTAATAGCTGTAGAATGTATCTATGTTGTGAAATTTAGTTGTCTAGAAATTCAAGGACACAATGAAATCACACTAGGGTTGATTAAATATGGCTGCAAGTAACCCCTCCACCCCATGCACCCCACCTCACTAAGTGGTGGACTGGGTGGCAGGCAGAGGCTTGAAGGGCCTCCTAGAACCTTTTTCCTGATGGCTTGAGAGATAGTAAGGAAATTATTACTGAAGACTGGAGAAAAGGGGACTCATATGTTAGTCACATGATGGATAGAAAGGGTACCTACTCTAGGGGGTAGGGATGCAGATTCCAAGCAGAATGTTTTTAAGTGCTAATTGGCTTCATTTAGATGCCTATGGTAAGTGTAGGAGGAATATGATGAGTTAAAAAAATTTGTTCAAATTTTAAGCATAACTTTTAGAAATATATAAAGGAGCCAGGTCTTGCTGGGTTCAAAATAAAATTATTTCTCATTTCCAGGATCTTTAGAGAGAAGCTCTCAAAGTGAGAAATGGCCTAAGTCAATGATCAAATCAGTGTCACCAGTAAACTATGGCTTCAGGCAAAAGTTTAGTTCAAGAGTGTGCTTGTAAAGCAATTTGTTGACCCTTCAAAAATTTAAGTTTGTGTCTCATAGATGCATTCAACTGAAAAAACAGCATCTTTAGAATTTTTTTTTAATTTTGGTATCATTAATCTACAGTTACATGTGCAACATTATGGCTACTAAACTCCCCACTTCATCAGGTTGCCCCACTTACCCCACTACAGTCACTGTCCATCAGTGTAGTGAGATGCTATAGAATCACTACTTGTCTTCTCTGAGTTGTACAGCCCTAGCCGTGCCCCCCTAACATTACGTCTGCTAATCGTAATGCCCCTTTTCCCCCTAGTCCCTCCCTTCCCACCCATCCTCCCCAGTCCCTTTCACTTTGGTACTGTTACTCCATTCTTAGGTTCTGTGAGTCTGCTGCTGTTTTTTTCTTTCACTTTTTTTCTTTGCTGTTATGCTCCTCATATGAGTGAAATCATTTGATACTTGTCTTTTTCCACTTGGCTTATTTCACTGAGCATAATACTTTCTAGCTCCATCCATGTTGTTGTAAATGGTAGGATTTGTCTTCTTCTTATGGCTGAATAATATTCCATTGTGTATATGTACCACCTCTTCTTTATCCATTCATCTACTGATGGAAACTTAGGTGGTTTCCATTTCTTGGCTATTGTAAATAGTGCTGCGATAAACATAAGGGTGCATCTGTCTTTTCCAGACTGGGCTGCTGAATTCTTAGGGTAAATTCTTAGGAGTGGGATTCCTGGGTAAAATGGTATTTCTATTTTGAGTTTTTTGAGGAACCTCCACACTGCTTTCCACAATGGTTGAACTAATTTACATTCCCACCAGCAGTGTAGGAGGGTTCCCTTTTCTCAACATCCTCGCCAACATTTGCTGTTGTTTGTGTTCTGGACGTTGGCCATCCTTACTGGTGTGAGGTCATATCTTATTGTGGTTTTAATATGCATTTCTCTGATGATTAGTGATGTGGAGCATCTTTTCATGTGCCTGTTGGCCATCTGAATTTCTTCTGTGGAGAAGTGTCTATTCATGTCCTCTGCCCATTTCTTAACTGGATTATTTGCTTTTTGTTTGTTGAGGTACGTGAGTTCTTTATATATTTCGGTTGTCAACCCCTTATCAGATACGTCATTTATGAATATATTCTTCCATACTGTAGGATGTCTTTTTGTACTACTGATGGTGTCCTTTGCTGTACAGGAGCTTTTCAGCTTGATACAGTCCCACTTGTTCATTTTTGCCTTTG
Organism: Phataginus tricuspis; assembly: GCA_029783875.1. NCBI lineage: Eukaryota > Metazoa > Chordata > Mammalia > Pholidota > Manidae > Phataginus > Phataginus tricuspis. The sequence goes on from JAQQAC010000477.1 coordinate 34,172,786, forward strand.
TTTCCCTTTCGCGGGGAGATATGTTCATGAAGAAGTCGCTCATGTTTATGTCCAAGAGATTTTTGCCTATGTTTTTTTCTAAGAGTTTTATGGTTTCATGACTTACATTCAGGTCCTTGATCCATTTTGAGTTTACTTTTGTGTATGGGGTTAGAACGGAGTCCGGTTTCATTCTTACATATAGCTGTCCAGTTTTGCCAACACCAGCTGCTGAAGAGGCTGTCATCTCCCCATAGTATGTCCAAGGCCCTTTATCATATATTAATTGACCGTATATGTTTGGGTTAATGTTTGGATTTTCTATTCTGCTCCACTGTCTGTGGCTGTTTTTGTGCCAGTACCAAATTGTCTTGATTACTGTGGCTTTGTAGTAGAGCTTGAAGTCAGGGAGCGTAATTCCCCCTGTTTTATTCCTCCTTCCCAGGATTGCTTTGGCTATTCGGGGTTTTATGTGGTTCCATATGAATTTTAGAACTATTTGTTCCAGTTCATTGAAGAAAGCTGTTGGTAGTTTGATAGGGATTGCAATGAATCTGTAGATTGCTTTAGGTAGTATAGCCATTTTGACAATATTTATTCTTCCTAGCCAAGAGCATGGGATGCATTTCCATTTGTCAGTGTCCTCTTTAATTTCTCTTACCAGTGTCTTCTGGTTTTCAGGGTATAGGTCTTTCACTTTCTTCGTTAGGTTTATTCCTAGGTATTTTATTCTTTTGGATGCAACGGTGAATGGAATTGTTTTCCTGATTTCTCTTTATGTTAGCTCATCGTTAGTGTATAGGAAAGCAACAGATTTCTGTGTGTTAATTTTGTATCCTGCAACTTTGCTGAATTCAGATATTAGTTCTAGTAGTTTTGGAGTGGAGTCTTTAGGGTTTTTTATGTACAATATCATGTAAACTGCAAATAGTGACAATTTGACTTCTTCTTTACCAATCTGGATGCCTTGTATGTCTTTGTTTTGTCTGATTGCCGTGGCTAGGACCTCCAGTACTATGTTGAATAACAGTGGGGAGAGTGGGCATCCCAGTGTTGTTCCTAATCTTAGATGAAAAGCTTTGAGCTTCTCGCTGTTACGTATGATGTTAGTTGTGGGTTTGTTGTATATGGCCCTTTATGATGTTGAGGTACTTGCCATCTATACCCATTTTGTTGAGAGTTTTTATCATGAATGGATGCTGAATTTTGTCAAATGCTTTTTCAGCATCTATGGAGATGATCATGTGGTTTTTGTTCTTCTTTTTGTTGATGTGGTGGATGATGTTGATAGATTTTCGAATGTTGTACCATCCTGGATCCTTGAGATGAATCCCACTTGATCATGGTGTATGATCCTCTTGATGTATTTTTGAATTCGGTTTGCTAATATTTTGTTGAGTATATTTTGCATCTACGTTCATCAGGGATATTGGTCTGTAATATTCTTTTGGTGAGGTCTTTGCCCGATATTGGTATAAGAGTGATCTGGCTTAATAGAAAGAGTTTGGAAGTATTCCCTCCTCTTCTATTTTTTGGAAAACTTTAAGGAGAATGGGTGTTATTTCTTCTCTATATGTCTGGTAGAATTCAGAGGTGAATCCATCTGGTTCGGGGGTTTTGTTCTTTGGTAGTTTTTTGATTACTGCTTCAATTTCGTTGCTGGTGATTGATCTGTTTAGGTTTTCTGTTTCTTGCTTGTTCAGTCTTGGAAGGTTGTATTTTTCTAAGAAGTTGTCCATTTCTTCTAGGTTTTCCATCTTGTTAGCAAGTACATTTTCATAGTATTCTCTTATAATTCTTTGTATTTCTGTGGGGTCCGTTGTGATTTTTCCTTTCTCATTTCTGATTCTGTTTATGTGTGTAGATTCTCTTTTTCTCTTACTAAGTCTAGCTAGGGGTTTATCAATTTTGTTTTTTTTTCAAAGAACCAGCTCTTTGTTTCATTGACTTTTTCTATTGTTTTATTCTTCTCAATTTTATTTATTTCTTCTTTATTTTTTTCCCTCCTTCGGCTGACTTTTGGCCTCATTTGTTCTTCTTTTTCCAATTTCAATAATTGTGTCTTAAGACTATTTATTTAGGATTGTTTTTCCTTCTTTAAATAGGCCTGGATTGCAATATACTTTCCTCTTAGAACTGCCTTTGCTGCATCCCACAGAAGTTGTGGCTTTTTGTTTTTGTTGTCATTAGTCTCCATATTGTTTGATCTCTGTTTTAATTTGGTCATTTATCCATTGATTATTTAGGAGCATGTTGTTAAGTCTCCATGTGTTTGTGAGCCTTTTTGCTTTCTTTCCACAATTTATTTCTAGTTGTACACCTTTGTGATCTGAGAAGTTAGTTGGTAGAATTTCAATATTTTTGAATTTACTGAGGTTCTTTTTGTGGCCTAGTATGTGGTCTATTCTGGAAAATGTTCTATGTGCACTTGAGAAGAATGTGTATCCTGCTGCTTTTGGGTGCAGAGTTCAGTAGATATCTGTTAGGTCCATCTGTTCTAGTGTGTTGTTCAGTGCCTCTGTGTCTTTACTTATCCTCTGCCTGGTTGATCTATCCTTTGGAGTGAGTGCTGTGTTAAAGTCTCCCAAGATGACTGCATTGCTTTCTATTTCCTCCTTTAATTCTGCTAGTATTTGTTTCACATATGTTGGCGCTCCTGTGTTGGGTGCATATTTATTTAAAATGGTTATATCTTCCTGTTGGACTGACCCCTTTATCAATATGGAATGTCCTTCTTTATCTCTTACTACTTTCTTAATTTTGAAGTCTATTTTGTCTGATACAAGTGCTGTAACACCTGCTTTTTTCTCCTTGTTGTTTGAATGAAATATCTTTTTCCATCCCTTCACCTTTAGTCTGTGTATATCTTTGGGTTTGAGGTGAGTCTCTTGTAAGCAGCATATAGATGGGTCTTGCTTTTTTATCCATTCAGTAACTCTGTGTCTTTGATTGGTGCATTCAGTCCATTTATATTTAGGGTGATTATCGATAGATATGTACTTATTGCCATTGCTGGCTTTAGATTCGTGGTTACCAAAGGTTCAAGGGTAGCTTCTTTACTATCTAACAGTCTAACTTAACTCTCTTGTTAAGCTATTATAAACACAGTCTGATGGTTCTTTATTTCTCTCTCTTCTTTTTATTCCTCCTTCATTCTTTATATACTAGGTGTTTTATTCTGTATTCTTTTACATTTCCTTTGACTGTTTTTGTGGATAGTTGATTTTACCTTTTGCCTTTAGTTAGTATTTGGATGGTCTGCTTTCTTTGCTATGATTTTATTTTCTCCTGTGACATCTTTTTTGCATTAGGCATGTTTCCATCTAGAGCAGTCACTTTAAGATATCCTGTCGAGGTGGTTTGTGGGAGGCAAATTCCCCCAGCTTTCGCTTGTCTGGGAATTGTTTAATCCCTCCCTCAAATTTAAATAATAATCGTGCTGGATGGACACAGTATTCTTGGTTCAAGCCCCTTATGTTTCATTAAGTTAAATATATCATGCTATTCTCTTCTGGCCCGTAAGGTTTCTGTTGATAAGTCTGATGATAGTCTGATGGGTTTTCCTTTGTAGGTGATCTTTTTTCTCTCTCTAGCTGCCTTTAATATTCTGTCCTTATCTTTGATATTTACCATTTTAATTATTATGTGTCTTGGTGTTGTCTTCCTTAGGCCCCTTTTGTTGGGAGATCTGTGGGCTTCCATGGTCTGAGAGACTATTTCCTTCCCCAGCTTGGGGAAGTTTTTAGCAATTATTTCTTCAAAGACACTTTCTATCCCTTTTTCTGTCTTTTCTTCTTCTGGTACTCCTATAATGCGAATATTGTTCCATTTGGATTGGTCACACAGTTCTCTTAATATTCTTTCATTCCTAGAGATCCTTTTATCTCTCTCTCCCTCAGCTTCTCTGTATTCCTGTTCTCTGGTTTCTATTCCATTAACAGTCTCTTGCATCTCGTCCAGTTTGCTGCTAAGCCCGTTGATCACTTGTCTGATTTCTGCATTGTCTTTCCTCACTTCCTCCCTTAGCTCTTGCATACTTCTCTGTAGATCCATCAGCATGGTTATGACTTTTATTCTGAATTCTTTTTCAGGAAGATTGTATAAATCTATCCCATCAGGCCCTCTCTCTGGGGTTATCTGGGTAATCTTTGTCTGTACCATATTCCTGTGTCTTTTCATGGTGATAGACGTGGTCGCTGGTAGGTGCCATGTGTGTCAGCTGGGAGAACAAAGTCCCTTCCTGCTTTTTGTTCTGCTTGCCCTCCTCCGGGTCCTGAACTGGTTTCTCACCCACCAGGAGGCAGTCTCTGAGATAATCCCTGGAGCTGCCTGTGTGTGGCGTCGCCCTCAGCCTAGCCTATAGCACTGCGGGGGGTTTGAAGTCTCGCTGGGTGCCTTCTGGTCCCCTTGGTGCTTTTCAGCCCTTGATGTGGGTTCTGGGGTCCTTCCCACTTAGCTGCGTGACTGCCGGAAGTAGATTCTGTGAGGATGCTGTGGGCGGGGCCACTCCTCTGCTTTTCCAGAGCAGTGGAGGCTCCCGGACCCTTTGTGGTGCTGGCCGGAGGGGGAGGGGGGGAGAATGGCAGGCTGCTGATCCCTGTGGGAAGCCTTGGCATGGCTGCTTTGCCCAGCCGCTGGCCAGGGGGTCTGAAATTCCCCAAGACTCCCAGTCTGCTGGGCTGAGTGTGCTGGCATGATTTTGTTCCACTGTTGGGCCCTTGTCTCTTTAAGACTTTAACCAAACAAATGAAACAAAACAAACAAACAAAAAATGGCACCCGTTTTTCTTTTGTCCCAGGGAGCCAGCTGAGGGGACCTGCTTGTTGTCTCTGACTCAGATCCTGCACTTCTGTTTTCTCTAATCTCCAATATACCACAGGATATGTGTCAGTGCTCCCGGCGCAGATCAGCAGGGCTGGTTATTTGGCGGGTCTGTGCTTCCACTCCCTCCCCAGTCTGAATCTTTTCCTCCCGCTGGTGCACTGGGGTGGGGGAGTGCTCGGATCTTGCCAGGTCGCGGCCTTTGTATCTTACCCACTTCGTGAGGCACTGAGTTCTCGCAGGTGTAGCTGTAGCCTGGTTGTTGTTCTGTATCTTCTGGTCTCTTTTTTAGGAATAGTTGTATTTGTTGTATTTTCACAAATATATATGGTTTTGGGAGGAGATTTCCTCCACCCTACTCACGCCGCCATCTTCCCAGAAGTCTTGCATCTTTCGAATTTTAATGGTATTTTACCATAGTAGCCTCCGGCTCAGTGCAATAGAGATAAGGGACTATTTTGTAAAGTAATATGAAATGGTTTTTGTCTAACAGAGTTGATGCATAAGAAATGCACAGAATTTTTAAAGAAATTATATTAATCCAGACTGAGACAGAAACTGTTCAAAAAAGAAGAGAGACCTTTGGATTCCAACTTACTATGGTTAGGAAAGAAGTTGAGAAAAACAGTCATGTAAACAATGTGGTTTGGTTTGTTTTTTTAATGAAAAAGAGAGTGACTTAGAGCTGGGAGCCAAAAGCCCAAGGATACAACAAAAGAGCCATGGAAAAACACTCTCAGGATACAGCTCTGGGGCCCTCACAGATGAACTGAGAGCATGTCCCTACTGGAATTCTCAATTGTCATAAAACAGTTATTGCTAGTTAATCTTGTTTTTCTCTCCCTTTTGAGTATCTATTATAATTCTCCTGTTCTTGTCAAGCCACTGTTGTTATGTGCAGGCAGATAACTTGTCTCTTTACTTCACGGTCTTCAGATCCAAACCACATGTGAGTAGTTTCATCCATACATGGATTTTATTTAGATGACTAACAAGATTCTGGACTTCAGACCTCATGTCTTAATGCAGGGGTCATAAAACTTCTGCCTGTGGGCCAAATCTTATTAGTTGCCACATTTGTAGAACATAGCCACACCCATTTTATTTTGCACTACAGTGGCAGAATTTCAACACAGATCTTAAAGCTAAGGAATATACAACACATAGTTGTTATGGATTAGAGATAGTCACAAATTCTTTCTTATTCCCACCACTGAAAGATGGAGTTTATTTTCCCTCCTCTTGAATCTGTACTGATCTTGTTACTGTTTAACCATTACAAGATGGCAGAAGTGATACCTTAAGCCTTAAGAAAGTGTAGAAGCTTCCACCTCTGTACTCTTGTGGAGCCTTGAGGTACCATGTATGAAGTCTGGCTATCCAGCTAGAGAGACCACATGAAGAGGAGATATCCCGAGACTACATGGGGAGGGAGGATAGTTCAGCATCCCAATGTATCAATGCAGCCTCCAAATGATTCCATCAGCTGCCATAAGACTGCAAGTGCATGAGAACTTCAAGCAAGAACAGAACAGCTCAACTGATACCAGTCAATTCACATAACTGTGAGAGATAATAAAATGACTAGAGTTTTAAGCCACTAAATTTTGGGATGGTTTGTTACAAGCAATACATCACTAAAATATAAACTTCTCACATATTAATAAGGGCATATTAATGTATTTCTAAAATCATGGACCCCTACTTCATGCCATAGATAATATAGAGGAAAGCATCTTGTGAGTAAAATTGTAGTATTTCCAGAATCTTCCTCCTGGCTTTAGTGCACCTGCATATCAATAGGTGTTTCCAAGGGGTGGAGAAAGGTAGCCATCTACATATCAATAGGTAATCACAAGGGCATGGGAGGGTTTCTCTGGACCAGAGAGGTTGGGTGGAGCTCTCTTCTGCTGCAGCCTGGTTGAGAGAGACTGGATGACTGCTTATAAGAAATAAACGGGTTTCTTAAACTTTATTTCTCTCTTTGACTGATTTCAGTTTCAAAGGTATTTTGCCCTAGGATTTATCCCCCTGGATTTACAATCTGAAACGTTCCTGGCTAGCTATTAAGTAACATTTTTTTCAGAGTTGCTTTATTTTTTTTCCCCCAGTTCCTTATTCATGTATAGGGTTATTCCTTACAAATATTATAATCTACTCCTGAATTTTGTAAATATGACAAGCAATGTTCTAATGTCAAGGAATGTTTCCAAGTATTGGCCTAATCAGTTCCAGAGCATGTAACATTTCAGTTTAGATAGAGGCTATTGTGGGGTGAGAAAACACATTATCTGCAAGATAATACACAATATGATCATTAAACTAACACTCACTAGTCCTTCAATTCAAAACTGGAAATTTGGCTAAAAGCTAAGAATGTATTTTTAAATGGTATTTAGGATTCAGGTGTCTTATTAAAAAATTACTAAAATCCTTCAGAGAAAACAAAAATGTACTTATCCCTGATGGATTTTAACAAATGTGGGAACTACAAAACATCAAGCTATACTAGCTTGGTTTCTGGAATAACATCACATACAACAGGCAGGTCTTACAGCACTAAAATTTTTTGGCTCTATATCCATGTACTATACTTTTACTATCAGAAGATTCATAACCTCAAAATTACTATAGTATACTTTCTAAAATAACATATATTATACATTACAAATTAGTCTAGAAAAATAATTAATGTTAGATATATAGATATATTTTATTCCATGCTTTGGAAAACACATAAATCTTTATCTTACTAATCTTACACATTTAACTTACTAAAACTTACTAAAGATACTAAGTATCTTACTAATGCTTATTATTAACTTACTAATAACCAAACACAAAAATCTTACCAGAGCTTTCCTATGTTTATAGATGAAATCTTCAGCTGACTTAGCCCATTTGGGGAGAATTACATCATTTACTAGTTCTTTGGAAACTTGTAGATGACCCAAGTTAAATTCTAGGACATGTAAAAAATAAATGTATCAAATCATTTTAAGACTTCAATAAATCAAGTAAAACAAATGAGTGTGCATTACTTAGCAGAACTGAAAGCTTTTCTTCTTCTTTAAGAGTGAAAGTTGAGAATCAAGTACCCTTCTTGATCTAAATTTATTGAACAGGTACAAATAATTTTGATCTATTGAAATGCATTTTACCAGCTGATTTAAAAGGTAAACCAAAATAAAATAGTTTAAAATTAGTTACTATGTGGTAAATCAGATTAATCATTGATTTTTGGTTGAGAAGTGGGGGAGACTATAGATATGACCAAAAGCTTAATCTGAACAAAACTGCAATACTAGGTATTCTTCTTACATTAAAAAGAATTAACAATCCCTCTTAGGGTTAATTTACAAAATATAGCTCCCTAAAGCTTTTTAGTGTATCACACATTAAACTCACTCAATGGAAGAGTTATTATCGGTCTTATAGGAGAAAAATATATTTATATACCATTATTCTAAGTAGATACTGACATCATAAAGATTTGCTCATATAGTTAGAAGGCAGTATTTGGACAAAATTATCCCATAGATGAAGTTTTCTTGTTCACATAGTGTGGGGAGGGAAAAGTGTTAACACAAAAGACCTTCATAAAAGAAGCTGCATAAAATAGCAGTGTGTCCCAAAGCTAGAGAGAGATTTGAGTATCACAGAATGACAGGATGCACAGGGTCTGCAGCTTTGTTAACCCAACCACTGTATAACAGATATTGTTTGTTGCCCAATTGATCTGATAGCTATCCCTCCTTATATGGTAACAGAACCTTAGTAGTCAAGTGTCCATTCTTGCAATGTATTTCATGCCTGTTGTAGGTGACTAGTGTAGGGGTGTAGGGGTTGGTATATGACCCAGCTCTTAAAACAAAGGATTAATAGACCCATTTCTTTCTAAGACACTGTTGTATCTGCCTATGATACCTAGAACTGCTTTAGTCCTTTGTAACCTTGCGAGAACTAGCCAAATAAAAAGCCAAAATACTTAGAACAGCAGAGTGAAAATACAGGAAGAACTTGGTTTGGATGGTGTGTTAAGTTACCTGGAATTACCATACCTTGGGGTTTCTATTATGGAAAATACTAAAATTTTCTTGTTCACACAAATTTGGAATTGGTTTTATTAATATTTGTGGAATTAATTAATGTTAGGATTGTTGGCACTTTAACTAATGTACTTTGCTTTCTCTCACCCAACTCATTTCAAACAAGCAATGTAGAAATGGAGGCCACCAGGAAAGAAGTGCAAGACAGCAACTGGCTCCAGTTAACATCAGAAATTGTCAACCTACGAGCACCTTAAATTCTGTGTTCATATTTAATCTGCTCATCCCCCTTATCCCAGATACCCGGCTTTAGGAGACTCCAGTCCTGCAGCTAAGGGTCTAGGATCAGCCTCAATCAACAGATTCACCTGATTTTCTGAAAGTGACCGATTCTAACTGCCTCACTCTCAGAGTCAGATGCACTGCCTCCAGCAGCATGTCCCACAGTGCAAGATCAAAGGACAAGAGCCCTGGACATGTTCTACCCAGCATGACAGGAAGTTCTACTGGGGAAGGAAAGGGTCAAACATTAACATCACATTCTAGGGGAAGAAAAAGAAGTTGGTAATTGTTCTTTGACACTGGAACTTCTTCTGTAGGAAATACCAGTATTAACTACTTTCATGATTTCCTCATTTGTGCTTAAAAATAAATCTAAAACTACCTCATAGAAGACATATTTGTATATTTTTAAAGACTATTTAAATGATTCTCTATTTCAAAAACATAATATGATTTTTCAAGTATTGTGGTAACTTACAACCAGTCATTATCTTAAATTGGTCTCCTCTCTATTCTAAATGAGGAGTCAACAAATTTTTTTCTATGAAGTGTCAAAGAACGAATATTTCTGGCATTGTGAGCTCTATGTTATCTGATGCAACTACTCAAATCTGCCATTACACTGTGAAAGTAGCCACAATTTATACATAAATTAATCAGCTGGCTGTGTCCCAATAAAAATTTATATATAAACACATGATTTTGCCCACAGTAAACCCATGGACCTATAGTTCAATGACCCTAGTCTAAACCCTCATCTTATCTAACGTAAACACCAACCTAAGTAACTATATGGCTGAAATTATATATGGCCATTTTTGCTTTTCTAGTCAACACTGTACTCTGAGAAACTCTCTTACCAATTTAGATTTGACTAATTTATTTTAAATTTACTGTAGCACTTCCTTGAAGGTAAGAACAGTATCTGGGCATCAGGTAAGCCCTGTTACTGATTCACACACAGACAGAATGAACCTTAGATAATCTATAGGATATTCCAAAAAGGTCCCAAAAGGTATTTTTCAGGATCTTCCATTAGGACCTGTTGAGTCAAAATTTTAATCTCCTATTTCTTACGATTTTGATTTTCCAAAAACTCTGGGAAGTAGAAGAACTCAGGAATAAGTTCCTTCACATCATGTGGATTGTCCATGAGAGCCTGCCAGGTAGCAGGGATGGAATGGAATTGTCGATCTGCACAGTCAAACCTGCACACAGAGATTTAAAGAGAGCAATGAATATTGAATGAGAACAAACAGTATGAAACAAACCTGTAAACTCTTTTTAAGTTTCCTAATGATTAGAGCTTTTCTTGCTTCATCTTTCTCTTCAATGTCTAAAAACACGATTTTGCTCTTTCTTATGATAATCTATCTTTCATATTTTGTTGTCAGGAACTAAATACTATAATTTTAATCACTAGTAAGATCTTAAGTTACAATAGAGGAAAACCAGATCATACTGAAGAACATTCTCAAATAATTAAACTAAATATAAACCTAAGACTTTTTAAAAATGGCACAATTTTTGCTGAGTAAAATTTATTACAGAAAATGAATTATTATTTGGATGTTTAAATCACAGAGTTTAAATATCACTACTAATATATGAGTTAATAGATCTATAGGAATGCTGATTTAATTCTCCATACATAAATATCTTTATAAACTCTTCTGCTAAAAACCAGATGTTAGGGAAACAGATCTGTGGCTAAGGTTTTATATTTTACTTGCACATACTGTTATCTTATTATCTTATTTCAACTTTATTTTTAAGTTCCATCATGGGCCTATGGTAACTGAAAGCAGCTTAACTGGTCATGCTGCAATAATGCTTTCTCTAATCACAAAATGCATAAACTTGTCTGTTGATAACAGTTTTCCTGGATTTTTTTAGTAAGTAATAACTTACTAAGTGACACAAATAAATAATTTGACTTTTTTTATGCCTACCAATCTTGGTTCGAAGCACAGATGAACTTAGCAAACCTCTGAATTTAATTATAGTCAATGACTGGGTCATTAATAAAGTCTAATGATGGCATATCCAAAGTCAAGGACAGGTGTAGCTTTAGTGGTAATATCTTTTTGTTTGGGTTGGGGAGAGCAGCTTTACTGAGATATAATTTACAAATAATTCACCTTTTTAAGTTGACAATTCAATGGGTTTCAGCATATTCCCAGAGTTGTGCAACCTTCAGAACAATCAATTTTAGAAAACTTTCAAAAAGAAATTCTTTATCTATTAGCAGTCACTCTCCATTCACCCTACCTCCACCCCAGCAACTATTAATCTACTTTCTGTCCCTATGTATTTGGCTATTTTGGACAGTTCACATAAATCACACAATATATGGCCTTTCATGTCTAGCTTATTTCATTTAGCATATTATCGTCAAGATTCAACCATGTTGTTATCATGTATCAATCTTCCATCCCTTTTATTAGCTCATGGCCAAGTAATATTCCATTGTATGGATATATCACTTTTTATTTATTCATTTATCAGTTGGACATTAGGGTTGTTTCTACTTTTTGGCTATTATAAATAATGTTGCTATGTCCATTTGTGTACAAGTTTTTATGTGAACAAGTTTTTTCTTGGCATGCTCACCAACACTAGGTATTATCTGTCTTTTTGATTATAGTCATCCTTGTGGGTATGAAGAGGTATCCCAATTTGTTTTGAATTTCCCTGATGACTATTGATGTTGAGCAACTTTTCATATGTTTATTGAACATTTGTATATCTTCTTTGGAGAAATTCAGATCCTCTCCAGCTTTTAACTGGATCACTTGTCTTTTTATTATTGTGTTATAAAGGTCTTTATATATTCTAGATAAAAACCCCTTATCAGATATACAATTTGCAAATATTTTCTCCCACTGACTGGGTTGTTTCTTCGCTTTCTTGATGGTGTCCTGTGAAGTACAAACAGAATCTGTTTTTGAAGTCTTGTAAAATAGTCATTTATTCATAAAATCATTAAGAGCTGAAAAGATACAGTTACACTTAATAGGGAGAAAATTACCTGCTATGATGTTAAATGTAACATTCAGAGATGTGTAGGAATCTTGGGGACAGAGTCTTTTCTTAAAAGCCAAGGCTTACTGTGCCAATGACAGGAAAAGGGTTAATTCTGAGAGATAAAAATTACACAGAAAGAGAGAATAGGTAATGTTTACACAGTTCTTGATTGGGTTGGAAAGGCAAAATGGTAATGTTAAAAAGTAAGACAACATGAGACAAAATGTGAATAAATGGGGAGCTGCCTGGAGGATACACTTGGGAACTGAGGATTCATGAAAAAGTTGATTTCCTTAAGATTATTAGGAAAATGTAAAATATAGGTCATAATACCGACAGACAATATGACTAATGGTATCACAGATCTCTGAGCTGCTAATAATGTAAAAACTTGTGCACAAATGTCATTCCTCCCTCTTTATTCCTCTTGATGAATAAAAATTTTTAGGAGGACTACACAGGCATTGGGTCAGTTTGAATCTCTGTTAGATGTCTTGGATCTAGGTCTAAACCAGTTCTAGCGCTGTATCTCTAGTAGGTTCCCAAAACCAGTAAGAATCACAACGGTACACTGGACAGCAGTAAAAAGGAATTCTTCTTAAAAATCATTGGCATACGTCAGTTTGCATGTCCCATTCTCAAACTAGTTTGTTTTATCTAGAGGCTATTATATGAATCAAAACCTAACAGAGGAGGATGAAAAAGATATAGCCTTGTTATACAGTACATGACATGAAGGCAGTTTTCAACATTAACATATTGTCTTAACAGCTTATATACCCAAAACATACCTTCCACTCTGAAGCTGGACGTGAAGAGTGGTGAATGGTTCTGTACGAATAAGATAGTGCATCACCCCAGCAGAATTTGAATAGTGAGTGCCATAATGAAATTTATCAATAGTTCCCATAGGATCCTCAAAATTTTCATATCTAAAAAAAGAAATGAAAGTTTTATAACCATAAGAACAAAATTAAATTAGGAATACATGTGTTGCATGGTTAATAACAGAGTTTTTAAGAAGTCTTTATGTTTTTCATTATCTATGTATTTTTGTATCATTACATCATGTTAATAAGTTAAAGAAATTTATTCATTAATACTTTTTTGTGAAAAATGAAATATCACTAATACTGGATTCTGGGACATTTTTGTATTACATGATAATACATGTTCACTGTAGCTAAATTAGAAAACAAACAGAACCAAAAAAAGAACTTAAAATCGAACTAGGTAGTCATTTCCCAGAGATAATTAATATTAAAATTTTGGTGAATATCTGTCAATCCTTAATGTATAAGTTAATACACACATATATTTTAATATAAAAGTACTATTCATAATATATTGTTTGCAGTTATTTTTTCATTTAACAATTTTCTATTTATGTCTTTCCAAATGACTGAATAGCCTATTTTGAACAAATATGTGTATTTATAACAGGTACATGCCTGGAAGTGTATGACAATTTAACCATTTCTTTACTTTTCAGTAGTTAGGTTGTTTGTATTTTTCTGCTATTCTAAGCAATATGATAATTAAACATGATTTTGTGGCCAAGGAAATGGAAAAATATGGAGCATCAGCCAAGAATTGTGGAAATGAATGACTAACAATCCAAAGGTAAAAGAAGAAGGTGAAAATCTAAATCAGATTATCAGCAAAGGATATACATACATACATAATACATATATATTGATACTCTAAGTGCTATCACTGATACATGTGTAATTGTTTTGAATGGTGGTGACATTTGAATTATTGCATATGAAGGCTGAATATGAATGAAGAGATTTTTGGAGGCAATAAACACTGAAATTTTAAAAATGTAATGCTAATCAGCTCGTCAAGCTGAAGCCAATTTACTTTTATACAGAAATCATTAATATTCAGGGAAATAAAAAATGTTTTCAGTTCAAAGTCATTTGTACCAAAGCAAAAAAAATACTGTTAAAATTTAAAACTACCTTTGATTATCAATGAAATAAGTTACTCATATGATGATTCCTGTAGAACAGTGTTAAAAAGGCTTTTTTTGGTACTATAAGAAACACTCTGACTAATGGTGAAGTAATACACACACAGCAAAATTCTACTAGTAAATCAAATAGTAGACACTGCAAGAAGTCTTCAGGAAGATTTGCATATGAATAGGAAAGAAAGAAGAATGTCTCACCTACTCTCAAAAAAATCTACAAATAAGTTTGTTTGCAAAACCTTACTTTAGAAGTCACAACTGACAAGTACCCAAAAATTCACATGGAAAAAAAGGGAAAATAAATCTGATTATTCTTTTACCTGTTAGTAGCTTGCTTTGGGAAAAAGACGTGAGATGTTTACAGGTAGACCATAAATACATAGGAGTATAAAAATTTCCTTTCCTTATTAAAATAACACTTTGTAAATCTCCACACATTTCACTGTTTTTATTCATATTATTTGTGAAGAGGTTAGTATTACTATATCTACCAAAATATCATATTAGGTAGATGTTTGTATCTGTTAGATTAATAGATTATTAAATCTAAAATATCTGAGAAGAAAAATTTCAACAACCTATTGCCCTTTAGCACCTATTTACTTAGCACATACTGCTTTTCACAAGATGAAAAGAAATTCTGAACATCAATTTAAATTTAGCAAAAAGGGAAATAGACTATAGTTAAGATACTTGAAGGATAACTTAGTTATTTTTAAGAAATTTTAGTGAAGGAATCATCAGACTCTGATTATCCAAAAATAGTTGTACATGTAAAAATGGGAACATCTGGTTGGCCATGGTAGGAAATCAATACATATCCAAACAAGCAATGGGAATTTTTGAAAAGGGATAAAAGGCACTTACTTTTCTCTCATGGCTTTGGCATTTTTATCATTAACTACTCCAATTGGTTTGGAAAGGTCTCGAAATACAGATGGATTATTAAGATCCAACTCTTCTGAAGTATAATCTTGTAAAATCCAGGGAAACTGAAAGAGCCACAATTTACAATTTAGACATTACTTCCTAGAGAAGCTCTTACCCCCATATCTAGTATAAAATGCTTATCTAAAGACAAAAAGGGATAGTGTTTAAGAATATTTTTCCTTTGCAAATGTTTATTCACCTTTAGTTCAAAAAACAAGAGCATTATTTCCTATAATTCAACTGGAATATTTTCCATTCAATTTTCAAGTGAAGGAAAAGGGGCTTTTATTTTTAATTACTTTTCATGGTGATATACTTCTTAAAAATAGCAGGGTAGAAAATATACAGAAAGGTAAAACAGTTTTTATATCTTTTTTAATAAAAAATATACATATAAATTTTTGTATTATTATAAAACTGAAAGGCAATTCTGTATTTATGAGATTTATATAAAACTTACCACAGGATACTGTGCGAGGTCATTATAGGTTCGTCCTGCCATTGTATTTATTTGAATTAGGTAGTCAAAATTTGATATTTCTCTGTTCACCCATTTCTAGGGAGTACAAAAAAAGAAATAAAAATTAATCTGTATATCTTAGAAATTAGTAACTATTGCTGATAGTACTAATATAATCTTTTTGTTCCCACTTTCTCTACCACCTTTTAGATAAAAGGAATGGGGCTTCAAAATGGCTTAACAGGGAGATAAAATCAATATACTCCTCCTAAATTCATTTCCTTTTAAAAATTGGTCTCTAGAAAATGAACAGAAAATACAACATAAATCTTATACTACAGTCTAAAGACTTCACAAAAATGAAGTCCTTTCTACAATTAAATATTTTACTTAAACATCTTAAAATTTTAATTCTAGGACTATCCAACATTGAACATCTTGTGGTATGTTGAAATTTTCTTAAGTGCACATATTTAAAAAAAACCCAGTACTTTAGTGTACTAAAATGGTCTATAATTTTAAACATTATGTTAACTATCCTCAGAGAACTCCCTTACTAGAGCAACAGTTTACAGGATTTAATATAGATTTTATAGAAAGCCCAATTATAATTGTTCTTGAGTACCAAACGGAGGGATCAATACTTTATGAACAAAGTTATTGCATGGAAAATAGGGAATGTATTCTAAATTAAGTTTATTCCATAAGCAATAGAAAAGAACTGTTGATAGATTTTGAATTTAAGAATAAGATTAATGAATATGTAAGAGGAAGAAGAGAGGCAGTAGGCAGAAACTCTAATTAGGAGACTACTAACAGTTCTGGAAAGCAAAAATCATTGGTCCTCCTTGGATTTTGGCTGTACGAATTTAAGAGATGCTGGGATATAGGTCATAACACATGAGTATTAGTTAGCTTTGGATGATAGAAGGATTTTGGAGATTGTTTTTCCCTTTTTTCATGCTTTTTGTATTAACTCCCATTGTCTACTTTATGCACGGATTATTTTTATTACTAAGAAAACAAAACCCCACATGTTATTTTTTAAAAGGAGGAAATTATTTAGAAAGAGGAATTCATAAGATAGGCCCATGAACTGAATGATGTGGGAACTGGAAGACAGGGTACTGGTATGTGTGAGGGAACCAAAAGAAATACTCAAAGATAATTCAAAAGATTAATCTGAATGGAAAAATAGGAGTTGTAATAATCAAAATGAAATAATCAGAAGGAATTTTTACTTTTAAGCAAAAGTCTGAGATATAAAATGTACTGTAAAACAGTAACTGTTAAAATGTCCTACCTGTGTCAATCCTGATGCTTTGAATAACTCCTGTGGTGATCTGGTTCCATAACTATTTGGAGAATGAAGTGACAACAGTCTGCTGTACACTTTGTTTCTAACCTATAAAAAAACAGCATTTTGTATTTTAAAAATTGATCAAGACAAACCAAGATTATGGCTTTTTTAACAGCTTTATTGAGATATAATTCATATATTGTAAAATACACCCTTTTAAATTATATAATTCAGAGGGTTTTTGTGTATTCACAGAGTTCTGCAACCATAAATATTACATTATCACTCCTAAATTCCCACTCCCTTCTATACCCTGACAACCTCTAGTCTACTTTCTGTCTCTATGGATTCACTTATTTTAGACATTACACAGGATTCTTTTTTTAACTTCACCATCTAGGTTTGAAGCCAAGCCATGTATTTTTTGAGAAAGTTACAGTGTATAATGGAATGATCATCAGATACTGAATCAGAAAACTAGCCCAAGTCTAGACCAAATTTGGCTCTATAATTTACTAATCATATTGGCAAATCAATTAATCGAGTCTCTTTTGTATATTAAACAACAAACTCTTCCATTACAGTTTTGTGAGTTATTCAAGGCTATACAAACATAAAGTAATAAAATTCATCTTTAAACTTCAGTTTGCTCATCTATTAGAAAAGAAATAATGGAATTTGCCATATCCAATCTGAAGGCTGTTATGAAGAATAAATATTAGATATAAAAGAGCTATAAAAATTACAAAGCTGGAAGTAGCTCCAGGGAAGATGTTGGAAAAGGAGATCACTGTGATAACCTCCTCCAATGTACATACCAAAGAACCAACTACACTGAATACAACGAACTCTGAAAATGGCCTGAAGATGGCAGAACAGACCCTCTACACCGGGCAAAGAAGAGAAGAACACACTGAAAAGGGAAAAGGGACAGAGCCACTATCTATAAAGGTCCAAGCCCTAACCCCATCCCAGTCCTCAAGTGGGAGGTAGAGGAATGGCAAAGGAGGGGACAAATGCTCACAAATCTAGTATACCTGCCCTGAGGATCTGGTTTGGAAAGATGAGTTCCCATTGCATTGGACTTTGAATGTTAACAGGGCTGGACACCAGGGACAGATGGAGCACTCTGGGAGACTCTTGTCACTTGTAGAGGACCAGCGTGCTATGTCAGTACCACTGAGACTAAACACAGTGGTAGCAGTTGGAAAGATTTGCTAACAGTGGGAGATGTGCTGGACAGATGGGGATCTGAGGGAGCTTTCTCCATGAGATAAAGGGCAGGAGGATAACACTTTTCAAGCCCTCCCTCAGCCCAAGTAGACAGGTGCTCATGCAAGCCAGCTCTGAAACTTTCCATCTGCTCTGCTGGCTCAGCACCAGCATTCCCTTGTGTATCTGCCCTGCCCAGCATGCTGGGCCCAGAAGCAGACAGCTATTACTGACAGGCAGGTACAGGGTGGCTGCCCCCACAATCCCAGTAGTAACACCTAACTTCAAAGGGCACAGAGAGGCTAGATGTGGGGATACACCATTATTGATACAAGGCACAAAGAGGCTCGCATTACGGACCAACATTATTGTCAGAGTGGCAGAAAGGTGGGCCTTGACCACAGCTCACCACCAACAGCTTTGGCTCAGCCATAATAGAGAACTGGGCTCTGGTAAGCAGGGGGTTTTGAGCTTCTGGGCACCACAGGACACCTGCTACAATAAAGCCACTACTTTCAAGACCAGAAGGCATAGCTGATCTATTTAATACAAATGAAGAAACACAGAGACTCAGACAAAATGAGGAGACAGAGGAATATGCTCCAAAAAAAAGGACAGAATACCACAAAAAGTGTTAATGGAAAGGAAATAAGGAATCGTCCTGATAAAGAATTTAAAGTAATGGTCATAAAGATATTCACTGAAGTGGGGCAAAGAATTGAAGATTTTAGTGAACAATTCAACAACGAGAACATATAAAAAAGAGCCATTCAGAGATGAAGAATACAATAACTGAAATGAAATATACAACAGAGGGAATCAACAGTAGGCTGTAGGAGGCAGAGGAATGGATCAGCAAGACAGAAGTTGGGTATGGAAGAGTAACCAAGCTGAGGAACAGGGAAAAATAAAGAATTTCTAAAAATGAGAAGATGCTGAGAGGGCTATGTACCAAGTCCAAACACAATAATATTTGCATAAAAGGGGTCCTAGAAGGAGAAGAGAGAGATAAAGGGCAGAAAGTCTGTTTGAAGAAATAACATGAAAACTTCCATGGAAGGAAGGAAATAGACATCAAGGTCCTGGAAGCACAGAGAGCCCCTAACAAGATGAACCCAAGGAGGTCCACACACACACAGTAATTAAAACAGCAATTTAATGAGAAAAATCTTAAAAGCACTAGAGAGAAGCAGAGAGTTATCTATAAGGAAAACTCTATAAGGTTATCAGCATATTTCTCAGCAGAAACTTTACAGGCTAGTAGGAGTGCCATGAAATATTCAAAGTACTGAAAGGGAAAAATCTAAAAGCATGAATACCTTACCCAACAAAGTTATCATTCAAAATTGAAGGAGAGAATAAAAGTTTCCCACATAAATGAAAGTTAAAAGAATTCATCACCACTAAACTGGTCTTACAGAATATGTTAAAGGCACTTTCTATGATGGAATTGTTTGGTTTTTTTACACTCAATTATTAGCAACATTTATTCGTACAAATGAAGAATGCTGTTCGCCTGCCAATACAGACAAGATATTTGATACATCCTGTGTCCTGGGCAGAGAATGACTGCTCACACACTCTGTGTGTGGTGACACAGTGCTCCTAAAGTCTTCTTCTTCTTTTTTATAATTTATTTTGGTATCATTAATCTACAATTACATGTGCAATATTATGGTTATTAAACTACCCCCTTCATCAGGTCTCCCCCTACGAACACCATTACAGTCACTGTCCATCAACGTAGTGAGATGCTATAGAATCACTACTTGTCTTCTCTGACTTATACAGCTCTCCCCGTGCCCCCCCAACATTACATCTGCTAACCATAATGCCTCTTTTTCCCCCTTATCCCTCCCTTCCCACCCATCTTCCCCAGTCCCTTTCCCTTTAGTAACTATTAGTCCGTTCTTGGGTTCTGTGAGTCTGCTGCTGTTTTGTTCCTTCAGTTTCTTTCTTTCCATTATGCTCAACATATGAGTGAAATCATTTGATACTTGTCTTTTTCGGCTTGGCTTATTTCACTGAGTATAATACCCTCTAGCTCCATCCATGTTGTTGCAAATGGTAGAATTTGTTTTCTTCTTATGGCTGAATAATATTCCATTGTGTATATGTACCACTTCTTTATCCATTCATCTACTGATGGACACTTAGGTTGCTTCCATTTCTTGGCTATTGTAAATAGTGCTGTGATAAACATATGGGTGCATCTGTCTTTTTCAAACTGGGCTGCTGAATTCTTAGGGTAAATTCCTAGGAGTGGAATGCCTGGGTCAAATGGTATTTCTATTTTGAGTTTTTTGAGGAACCTCCATACTGCTTTCCACAATGGTTGAACTAATTTGCATTCCCACCAGCAGTGTAGGAGGATTCCCTTTTCTCCACATCCTCGCCAACATTTCTTGTGGTTTGTGTTTTGGATGTTGGCCATCCTCACTGGTGTGAGGTGATATCTCATTGTGGTTTTAATCTGCATTTCTCTGATGTTTAATGATGTGGAGCATCTTTTCATGTGCCTGTTGGCCATCTGAATTTCTTCTTTGGAGAAGTGTCTGTTCATGTACTCTGCCCATTTCTTAATTGGATTATTTGCGTTTTGTTTGTTAAGGGGCGTGAGTTCTTTATATATTTTGGATATCAACCCCTTATCAGATACGTCATTTATGAATATATTCTCAAATACTGTACGATCTATTTTTGTTCTACTGATGGTGTTCTTTGCAGTACAGAAGGTTTTCAGCTTGTTATAGTCCCACTTGTTCATTTTTGCTTTTATTTCCCTTGCCTGGGGAGATATGTTCATAAAGAAGTTGCTCATATTTATGTCTAAGAGATTTTTGCCTATGTTTTTTTTAAGAGTTTTATGGTTTCATGACTTACATTCAGGTCTTTGATCCACCTTGAATTTGCCTTTGTGTATGGGGTTAGCCAGTAGTCCAGTTTCATTCTCTTACATGTAGCTGTCCAGTTTTTCCAACACGAGCTGTTGAAGAGGCTGTCATTTCCCCATTGTATATTCAAAGCTCCTTTATCAAATATTAATTGACTGTGTATGTTTGGGTTAATGTTTGGATTTTCTATTCTTTTCCCCTGGTCTGGGGTCTGTTTTGTGCCAATATCAAATTGTCTTGATTACTGTGGCTTTGTAGTAGAGCTTGAAGTCAGGGAGTGTAATTCTCCTTGTCTTATTCCTCCTTCTTAGGATTGCTTTGGCTATTCGGGGTCTTTTGTGGTTCCATATGAATTTTAGAATTATTTGTTGGAGTTCATTGAAGAAAGCTGTTGGTAGTTTGATGGGGATTGCGTTGAATCTGTAGATTGCTTTAGGTTGTATACCATTTTGACAATATTTATTCTTCCTATGGATGAATAAATGGAATGCATTTCCATTTGTCAGTGTCCTCTTTAATTTCTCTTAGGAGTGTCTTCTGGTTTTCAGGGTATAGGTCTTTCACTTTCTTCGTTAGGTTTATTCCTAGGTATTTTATTCTTTTTGATGCAATTGTGAATGGAATTGTTTCTCTGATTTCTCTTTCTGTTAGCTCATCGTTAGTGTATAGGAAAGCAACAGATTTCTGTGAGCTAATTTTGTATCCTGCAACTTTGCTGAATTCAGATATTAGTTCTAGTAGTTTTGGAGTGGAGTCTTTAGGGATTTTTATGTACAATATCATGTCCTTTGCAAATAGTGACAGTTTGACTTCTTCTTTACCAATCTGGATGCCTTGTAAGTCTTTGTTTTATCTGATTGCCATGGTTAGGACCTCCAGTACTATGTTGAATAACAGTGGAGAGAGTGGGTATCCCAGTGTTGTTCCTAATCTTAGATGAAAAACTTTCAGCTTCTTGCTGTTACGTATGATGTTAGCTGTGGGTTTGTCATATATGGCCTTTATGATGTTGGGGTACTTGCCCTCTATACCCATTTTGCTGACAGTCGTAATCATGAATGGATGCTGAATTTTGTCAAATGCTTTTTCAGCACCTTCTATGGAGATGATGATGTGGTTTTTGTTCTTCTTTTTGTTGATGTGGTGGATGATGGTGATGGATTTTCAAATGTTGTACCATCCTTGCATCCCTGGGATGAATCCCACTTGATCATGGTGTATGATCCTCTTGATGTATTTTTGAATTCGGTTTGCTAATATTTTGTTGAGTATTTTTGCATCTACGTTCATCAGGAATACTGGTCTATAATTTTATTTTTTGGTGAGGTCTTTGCCCGGTTTTGGTATTAGAGTGATTCTGGCTTCATAGAGTAAGTTTGGAAGTATTCCCTCCTCTTCTATTTTTTGAAAAACTTTAAGGAGAATGGGTGTTATTTCTTCTCTATATGTCTGGTAGAATTGAGAAGTGAATCCATCTGGTCCGGGGGGTTTGTTCTTGGGTAGTTTTTTGATTACCGATTCAATTTTATTGCTGGTGATTGGTCTGTTTAGTTTTTCTGTTTCTTGCTTGGTCAGTCTTGGAAGGTTGTATTTTTCTAAGAAGTTGTCCATTTCTTCTAGGTCTTCCAGCTTGTTAGCATATAGATTCTCACAATATTCTCTTATAATTCTTTGTATTTCTGTGGGGTCCGTTGTGATTTTTCCTTTCTCATTTCTGATTCTGTTTATGTGTGTAGATTATCTTTTTCCCTTAATGAGTCTTGCTAGGGGTTTATCTATTTTGTTTATTTTTTCAAAGAACCAGCTCTTGGTTTCTTTGATTTTTTTCTATTGTTTTATTCTTCTCAATATTATTTATTTCTTCTCTGATCTTTATTATGTCCCTCCTTCTGGTGACTTTGGGCCTCATTTGTTCTTCTTTTTCCAATTTCAGTAATTGTGTCTTTTGACTATTCATTTGGGAATGTTCTTCCTTCTTTAAATAGGCCTGGATTGCAATATACTTTCCTCTTAGAACTGCCTTTGCTGAGTCCCACAGTAGTTGTGGCTTTGTGTTGTTGTTGTCATTAGTCTCCATATATTCTTTGATTTCTGTTTTGATTTGGTCATTAACCCATTGATTAATTAGGAGAATGTTGTTAAGTCTCCATGTATTTGTGAGCCTTTTTGATTTCTCTCAAAAAGTTATTTCTAGTTTTATACCTTTGTGATCTGAGAAGTTGGTTGGTAGAATTTCAATATTTTTGAAATTACTGAGGTTCTTTTTGTGGCCTAGTATGTGGTCTATTGTAGAAAATGTTCCATGTGCACTTGAGAAGACAGTGTATCCTGTTGCTTTTGGGTGCAGAGTTCTGTAGATGTCTGTTAGGTCCATCTGTTCTAGTGTGTTGTTCAGTGTCTCTGTGTGTTTACTTATTTTCTGTCTGGTTCTTCTGTCCTTTGGAGTGAGTGGTGTGTTGAAGTCTCCTAAAATGACTGCATTGCTTTCTATTTCCTCCTTTAATTCTGTTAGTATTTGTTTCACATATGCTGGCGCTCCTGTGTTGGGTGCATATATATTTATAATGGTTATATTTTCGTGTTGGACTGACCCCTTTATCATTATTTAATGTCCTCCTTTATCTCTTGCTACTTTCTTCATTTTGAAGTCTATTTTGTCTGATACAAGTACTGCAACACCTGCTTTTTTCTCCTTGTTGTTTGCATGAAATATCTTTTTCCATCTCTTCACTTTTAGTCTGTGTATATCTTTGGGTTTGAGGTGAGTCTTTTGTAAGCATCATATAGATGGTTCTTGCTTTTTTATCCATTGTATTACTCTGTGTCATTTGATTGGTGCATTCAGTCCATTTACATTTAGGGTGATTATGGATAGATATGTACTTATTGCCATTGCTGGCTTTAGATTCGTGGTTACCAAAGGTTCAAGGGTTGCTTCTTTACTATCTAACAATGTAACTTAACTTTCCTGTTAATTTATTGTAAAAACCATGTGATGTTTCTTTATTTCTCTCCCTTCTTATTCTTCCTCTTCCATTCTTTATATACTAGGTGTTTTATTCTTTGCCTTTAGTTAGTATTTGGATGGTCTGCTTTCTTTGCTATGATTTTATTTTCTCTGGTGACATCTTTTTAGCCTTAGGAGTGCTTCCCTATAGAGCAGTCCGTTTAAGATATCCTGCATAGGTGGTTTATGAGAGGCAAACTCTCTCAACTTTTGCTTGTCTGGAAATTATTTAATCCCTCCGTCATATTGAAATGTTAATGGTGGTGGATACAGTATTCTTGGTTCGAGGCCCTTCTGTTTCATTACTTTAAATATATCATGCCATTCTCTTCTGGCCTGTAAGGTTTCTGTTGAGAAGTCTCATGATAGTCTGATGGGTTTTCCTTTGTAGGTGATCTTTTTTTCTCTCTCTAGCTGCCTTTAATACTCTGTCTTTATCTTTGATCTTTGCCATTTTAATTATTATGTGTCTTGGTGTTGTCTTCCTTGGGTCCTTTGTGTTGGGAGATATGTGGGCTTCCGTGAACTGCGAGACTATTTCCTTCCTCAACATGGGGAAGTTTTCAGCAATTATTTCTTCAAAGACACTTTCTATTCCTTTTTCTCTCTCTTCTTGCTCTGGTACTCGTATAATGCGAATATTGTTCCGTTTGAATTGGTCACACAGTTCTCTTAATATTCTTTCATTCCTAGAGATCGTTTTATCTCTCTCTGCCTCAGCTTCTCTGCATTCTTGTTCTCTGATTTCTATTCCATTAACAGTCTCTTGCATCTCCTCCAGTCTGATGCTAAGCCCATCGATCGCTTGTCTCAATTCTGCATTGTCTTTCCTCACTTACCTCACTTACTCCCTCAGCTCTTGCATATTTCTCTGTAGATACATCAGTATGGTTATGACTTTTGTTCTGAACTCTTTTTCAGGAGTGTTGTGCATTTCCATCACGTCAGGTTCCCTCTCTGGTGTTGTCTGGGTGTGGGTTGGTTTTGTTTGCAGCATATTCCTCTCTCTTTTCATGGCGATAGAAGTGGTCGCTGGTAGGTGCCACATATGTCAGCTGACTCTTTAAGATTTTTAAAAAGAAAAAAAAGACAGAGTAGAAAGAAAAGAAAAAAGAAAAAAGAAAGAAAGAAGGAAAGAAAGAAAAAAAAACCCACTTTGGAGTATATTCTGTGGTGATGCTGCAGGTGGCCCTGTTGCTTCACTATTCCGCAGCCGTGGCCGCGCCGCTCCCCAGGGCCCTTTATAGCTCTTGCCGGGGGTGGGGGGGTGGGGGGGGTAGAACGAATGGGAGGCTGTTGATCACTGTGGGAAGTCTGAGTGTGGCTACTCTTTCTCAGTCACCAGCCAGGGGGTCCGAAATTCCCCAGGACTCCCAGCCTGCTGGGCTGAGTGTGCTGGGATGATCCCGGGCCCTTGTCTCTTTAAGACCGCTAAAAAAAAAAGCACGCACTTTTCTTTTGTCCCAGGAGCCGGCTGCGAGGACCTGGGTGTGTTCCCAAGCTCAGATCCTGCACCCTCTGTCTCTCCAATCTCTGATACACCACGCGATGTGTGTCAGTGCTCCTGGAGCAGATCACCAGGGCTGGTTATTTCGCGGACCTGTACTTCCACTCCCTCCCCGCTCTGAATCCTCTCCTCCTGCCGGTGCGCTGTGGTCGAGGACTGCTCGGGTCCTGCTTGGTCGCAGCTCTGTATCTTACTCGCCTCACAGGGTGCCGATTCCTCTCAGGTGTAGATGCAGGCTGTGTGCTGTACTGTATCTTCTGGTCTCTTTTTTAGGAATAGTTGTACTTGTTGTATTTTCATAAATACATATGATTTTGGGAGGAGATTTCCGCTGCCCTGCGCACGCTGCCATCCTCCCTGTACCCTCGTAAAGTCTTCTTAACAAGCAGGAAGAAATTCTTGGCTGTTTCTGCAGCAAGTGCATGGGCAATCCGACAAGAAGACAAGCCTCCACTTTGGGGGTGAAATGGGAGACGAGCAGAGTCCCCATCTGCAGGCACTGCCTCTCAGTCATCGCTTAGAGGGAAGGGCGAAGGAATTGTTTTTAAGTATAAATGTTTCTCATCAGTGAAGATAACCCAAAGTAAATGTAGTAGACCAATCACTTACAAAGTGAGTGTAAGGTTCAAAAAACAAAAGTAGTACAATCAACTATATGCAAAATTAAGAAACACAAAAAGATGTAGATTATGACATAATACACATAAAATGTGGAGAAAGAATAAGAACAAAAAGGTAGTACTTTTAGAATTCGTTCAAAATCAAGCAAACATCAACTTACTATAGACTGTTATATATTAAAGAGGCTACATATGAACCTATGGGAAAATAAAATGGAATCCATGCATAACACTGAAGAAATCATCAAATCAAAGGGGAGAAAGGAACAGAGAAGAACTACAAAAACAACCAGAAAGCAATTAACGAAATGGCAATATACACATACCTATCAATAATTACTTTAAATGTAAATGGATGAAATGCTCTATTCAAAAGACAAAGAGTGGCTAAATGAATACAGAGAAAAGATCCACATACATGTTGCCTACAAGAGACTCATTTCAGACCTAAAAATATATACAAGAAGTAAAAGTATGAAAAAGGATATTCCACATAAATAAAAGAAAGAAAAAAGCAGGAGTATCAATACTTTTATCAGACAAAACAAATGTTAAAGAAAGTAACAAGAGAAAAAGGATTACATAATGGTAAAGAGATCAGTCCAACAGAAGAATATAACAATTGTAAATACTGATGCACAAAACATAGCAGCACCTAAACTATAAAGCAAACACTAACAGAACTAAAGGGAGAAATTGATGGTAACACAATAATAATAGAGGACTTTAACACCCCACTGATATCAATGGATAGGTCATCCAGACAGAAAATAAGGAAATAGTGGTGCCTAACAACATATCAACCAAATGGACTTAACAGATATATACAGAATGCTCCAACCAAAAGCAACAGGATACATACACATTTTGCTCAAGGGCACATGGTATGCTCTACATAAGAGATCACATATTAGGACACAGAAAGAGCCTCAATAAATTTAAAAAAGACTGAAATTTCATCTAGCACTAGAAATCAATTACATGAAGAAAAAGGGAAAACACAGACACATGGAGGCTAAACAACATACTTCTAAATAATCAGTGGATCAATGAACAAATCAAAGAGTTAAACAATACATGGAAACAAATGAAAACAGCAACACAACAGCTCAAATATGTGAGACACAGCAAAAGCGGTTCCAAGAGGAAACTTCACCATGATACAAGCCTACCTCAAGAAACACAAACAATCCCAAATAAACCATCTTATCTTACAACTAAAGGAACCAGAAAAAAAAAAAACAAAGCCCAAAGTTAGTAAAAGGAGGTACATAATAAAGAACAGAGCATAAATAAACATATACAAAATGGAATATTATTCACCCATTAAAAGGAATAAAATCTTGCTATTTGCAACAACATGAATGGATCTAGAGGGTATTGTGCTAAGTGACATAAACCAGGCACAGAAAGACAAATAGTAGAATCTAAAAAAAAAAAAAGAAAAACAAAGTAAAATGAACAAAATAGAAACAGACACATGAACACAGAGAAAAGACCAGTGGTTACCATAGGGGAGGGTTTGGGGTGGGTGGAAGAAATAGGTGAAGGGGATAAAGAGGCACAAAATCTCAATTATAATATAAATAGTCAAAGGGATAAAAGTGCAGCATAGAATATAGTCAATAGTTCTGTAACATCTATGTTGACAGACAGTAATTACACTAGTTGAGGTGAACATTTAATAATGTAGATAACTGCCAAATCACTATGTTATATACTTGAAACCTATATAATACTGCATATCAACTACAGTTCAATTTTAAAAAAGTAAAAATAAAAACTATAAAGTTATACCAATGTACAGTATTCACAGGAATACTTGATTTAATTACATGACACAGCTTTCTAAAAAAGTAAATGTGCTGTATTTTCCTATAGTGCAAAATTTATTTTTAATAGTAAAAGAGTATCCTTTTTAAAAAATAGAAAAATGCTCTTAAAACATCTGAATCAAATCATTTAAGGAAACCTAGACCCCACAAATAAAGAGAAATTCTAGTTATTGACTGTGGTAATTCAGGTCATGTGTGAGGCAGATGCCAAGACAGACTTGAACATACAAGGATTTTATTAGGGAAGACGCCTATGAAAGAAAATGGAGAGAAGGCTAGTCAAGGTTGGAAGAGCTATCCAACAGTGATCTAAGTCTGACCCCAAGAGAGTGATAGAGGGAACGAAGGTTAGGAAAAGCATTCTAAGTAACATGGCAAAGATTACATAACTAGTGGTGAAGCTGGTACTTGGATCCAAGTAATCTGGCTTCAGTAGTAATCTCTTAGCCACTTATACTATTTAAGAATGTACTCTTAGAAGAAATAAATGCCTCATTATTGCTGATTTGAACCCAACATAATTTCATAAATTCCATCATACCATAAATATTAAATATTAGTTCATAATTGGATACTGTGAGACACCTATAGACTGACAATCAAGATTCTAGTGACTTCTTCATCTACCCTTTATAAAAACTAAAAACCAGCACCCTCCAAACACAAATCCCAACAGAAATTCATATACTGCTTGTGCCTCAAGACATACATTTTTTTCCGCTAATATTTTGACTTGATGAAAGAGTAGTGTCCAAAGTTTCATTACAGCTCACCAGCTGGAGAATTATTTCAAGTTAATGCTTTGTGACTTAGAGAAAGGTAGCATCTTACATACCTCTTTTTTGAAATTGAGAAAGTAGTTGGATTGGTCAACATGAAAAATCTCAAGGGCTGACCTTCTTAAGTTGTAACGCCGCAGGTGAATCTCTCGAATTTGAGAATGAGGCCACTTGAAATTAAAGCCTACTCCTGAAAACAGAAGAAACCTTGTGACTGAGGTACCATATAAAGTTACTTGTGTTATGCATAAAATATCCCTAAGTTCCTGACAAAAGAAGCACTTTGGAAAAAGGAATTAAATTTCTGTATCACAAAAACCATTTGTTAAATTTATAGGACACTTAAATTGCTCTCTTTAAAACTTTAAAATTCTAATAGCTATTCTATTCTTCTTTCTCATGATACTAGGGAATAATTTGAATATTATATCTTAGAAACATTTTTCCTTTCTCTTTGTGCTGGCATTTTAGATTTAAATATCCCTTTATTTTCACATAAATGATTAAGTGAGAACCTATAGGAACAAGTGTACGTACAAATAAAATTAAGATGGTATTTTATAAAAGTTTATAAAAATCCCCTGTAGCCAAACCTAAAAAACATTAATAATAAAAAAGCATTCCCTTCAATACAGTTGAATATTAAATTTAATCCCATACTGACTTTCTATTTTTCCATCTACATGATAAACTACAACTCCAGCCCCATATTATCACTTTCTTCTCATTAATGATTGATAAACTGGATACTTAACTATTGAATAACAGAAATTATTCCCCCAGAACTCCTCACCATCTTCTTTTTCAATGCTGCCATCATAGAAGTAAATGTGCTGAGTAGTGATTTCTAATCGGCCAGGAATGACATCAATTATTGTAATGAGTTCACAGTCTTCTGACAGCACCAATTTTTCTTTTTGATCCTGTTCTTCTTTGTCATCACTATAAAAACAAAAACCAAACAAACAA
The DNA here is from genome assembly GCA_029783875.1 of Phataginus tricuspis. Lineage (NCBI taxonomy): Eukaryota > Metazoa > Chordata > Mammalia > Pholidota > Manidae > Phataginus > Phataginus tricuspis. The sequence goes on from JAQQAC010000477.1 coordinate 34,202,435, forward strand.
ACAAAAAAATCCAACAATGTATTCTGTGTAAACGGAAAATAATACCATATTCAAATAAAAACCTCATGTCTGTGAAATTAGTATTTAAGAAAGAGCATTTGAATTACTTACCAAAAAAATTCCACCACATATTGCTAAATATTTTCCAAATATTCTTATTATCCAGCAACTCAGTTTCCAAAAAAAGTTTTACATTTTAATTGGATATGAGAAATAAAAAAAAAAAAAGACTCTAATAGTACTGTCAGAGGACAGGTCAAATATGCAGCAATACTGGTCCTGCCATTTTAGTTATATTTGGGAGACATGAATTAACCCAGGGAATATATGAATCTGTGAATAAAGGACTACATCATTAGTGGTGCTGTATAAATAATTATCAGAAGTACTAATTATGAGCATCATCGCCATAACATCCCCTGACAATGGAACTAGAGATGATACAAAGGGCTGCTATTGCCACCTTACTTAAAGTGAAGTCATCGTGCATTAAAAGAACTGTTATCATTTAAGTTTACTGGAGGGAATCCGGGAAACACCAGTCTTTGGTAGCCTAAGTGACTTTTAACTGCCAAGTACAGAAATGCTCACTCTTACCATTAACAGAATGTTGTTCATATAAATCCTTCAAGCCAGTTGTTCCCTGGTCCTAGACATTTCACATCAGCCTCATTTCCAGAAGAGCAATAACTAACTCTAATTTTGTTTCCAATAGCTTCCCATGAGGAATTTCTACAAGGATCAACAACCTAACTAGTAAAATTGCAAACCTTAACTTAAAGCAAAGATTTTTTTAAGAGTTAAAAATTAAGAATATTTTCCTAAACAATGCAATTCCAATATTTACAGTGATAAAATGGAAAAATAAGTGACCTGAGAGAGTAGTCTAAAGATTATTCTACGAAAGGAACTGGTTTTTCAACTTAAAATAAATGTGACTGAAATGCACTGAACTTACTCATCAATGAAAAAGAAAATAAAATCTCTGTTAAAAGGCTGACTAAATAATCTACCAAAGATGGCTCCCTATATAACTATCACTAACTAGTTCCCTAAACTTCATTAAGGAAATCTTTAAAAATTATCAAAATCATATTAATAAAAATTCTGTTTATGCCAACAAAGTATATTATTGAACCTGTTACTTGTATTATCAAAACAAGTTCCAAAGAAATATTTGCCCTGTGTAGTTTATGATCCAAAAAGTGATGTTCAGAAGAAATTATATGCTTGGGATTTAGCTACTTGTTCTAGGCTGAATGTGAGGCTTTACAAACATAGAAAGTAAAAATCAAGGCAGATGTGTAACGTATGGAATTTGAACACATTTTCTAAATCAAACACAGATCCACTGGCAGAGTGGCAGTCTTACTGGATCAAAGGGTTTAAACACAACCACTAACTATCACTGGTTTACCATCAAGCTATATTGACTGAGGGGCAACCCCTAGTAGGCTAGGTTTTAAAAACAAAATGAAAAAACCCAAACCCAACAAGTATAGACATCACTGGCAACACATAGCAGGTAAAACAGACTCCAAAGTAGTCCTGGAAAACCACTAAACCTATAAACAAAAATTAGCAATAACCACCACCATCAAAAGAGAGGGTCAGAAACCAGAGTGGTTACAATTTACTACCTAATATGCATAATCATCACAAAAATTATGGGACACACAAAGAAACAATAAATAATGCACCATAAACACAAAAGCAGTGAAAAGAAACTATCTCCAGGGATCTCAGATGTTCAACTTAGTAGACAAAGACTTCAAAGAAACTATCATAAATACATTAAAAGAACTAAAAGAATCCATGTTTAAAGAGTTAAGGCACATTATGGTTACAAAGCCTAGTCTAATAGATACTACCAATAAAGAGAAATTTTTATTAATATATATTTTACTTTTATCTTTTCTTTTCTTTCTTTTTTTTAAACAAAAGAAACAAATGGAAAATTGTGGAATTGAAAAGTATAATAGCTAAATGAGAAATTCACAAGAAGGACTCAACAGCATATTGAACTTGTATTAAAAAGAAGCAGGGCTCTTGAAAATAGATAAAAAGAAACTGCCTAATTCTGAAGAACATGAATATAAAATAATCAAGCAGAATTAGAGCCTCAGAGGGTTATTATGCAAAACAACATACATGCAAAGGGAGTCTCAGAAGGAGAAGACAGAGAAAGAGGGCCAAGAAATATATTTGAAGAATTAATGTCAGACAACTCCCAAATATGAGAAAAATTAATCTATACATCCAGGAAGATCAATTAAGCCTGATAAATATTCAAAGGTACCCACACATAGAACTAAAGCCAAGGTGTTGAAAGCCAAGGACAAAAAGAAAAACCTAAAAGCACCATGGTATAAGACATCATAAGATTAATAGCACATTTCTCCTTAGAAAAAATGGAAGCCAGAACGTAGTGGGATGACATACCCATAATGCAGAAAGGAAAAAACTGTCAACCAAGATTTCCACATCTAGCAAAACTAAACTCCAAAAAAGAAAGTGATGGTGCTGGGAACTCTGGATAACTACAGGCAAAAGAATGAATATGGACCCCTATCATACCACATATAAAAATTAGCTCAAAATGTATCAAAGACCTAAATGTAAGAGATAAAATAAAAAGAGGAAAATAAATGGAATTTCATCAAAATTCAAAACCTTTGTGCATCAGAGGATACCATCAACAAGTGAAAAAAAAAACACATTCAATGTGAGAACATTTGCATAAATATTTCTCCAAAAAAGACATATAAACAGCCAATAAATACATGAAAAGATACTCAGCATCCCTAGTCATTAGGGAAAATGAAACTAAAAAACATGACACACTACTTAAAATCTTCTAGGATGGTATAAAAATTAAAAAATGAAACCATTATAACAAATGTTATTGTTATTAAGGATGTGGAGAACTTAGAATTTTCATACATTGGGGGAATGTAAAATGGTATAGTCATTGTGAAAACAGTTTCACAATTCTTCAAAAGGTTAAATATAGAACTACAGTATGACCAGTAAATCCACTCCAGAGTATATACCAAAGATAACTGAAAATATATGTTCATACAAAGATTTGTACATGAATATTCAAGGAAGTATTACTCATAATAGCCAAAAAGTCAAAACAAATATCCATCAATTGATGAATAAACAAAACTCATATGTCCATATAATGAAATATATTCAGCAATAAAAAGACATGAAGTCAAAAATGAACAAGTGGGACTATATCAAACTAAAAAGCTTCTGTACAGCAAAGGACACCATCAGTAGAACAAAAAGCCATCCTACAGTGTGGGAGAATATATTCATAAATGACATATCTGATAAGGGGTTGACATCCAAATTATATAAAGAGCTCACCCACCTCAACAACCAAAAAGCAAATAAGCCAATTCAAAAATGGGTGGAGGAGCTGAACAAAAACTTCTCCAAAGAAGAAATTCAGATAGCCAACAGGCACATGAAAAGATGCTCCACATCACTAATCATCAGAGAAATGCAAATTAAAACCAGAATGAGATATCACTTCACACCAGTAAGGATGGCCAACATCCAAAACACAAACAACAACAAATGTTGGTGAGGATGTGGAGAAAGGGGAACCCTCCTACAGTGCTGGTGGGAATGTAAATTAGTTCAACCATTATGGAAAGCAGTATGGAGGTTCCTCAAAAAACTAAAAATAGAAATACCATTTGACCCAGGAATTCCACTCCTAGGAATTTACCCTAAGAATGCAGCAGCCCAGTTTGAAAAAGACATATGCACCCCTATGTTTATCACAGCACTATTTACAATAGCCAAGAAATGGAAGTAACCTAAGTGTCAGTAGATGAATGGAGGTGGTACATATACACAATGGAATATTATTCAGCCATAAGAAGAAAACAAATCCTACCATTTGCAACAACATGGATGGAGCTAGAGGGTATTATGCTCAGTGAAATAAGCCAGGCAGAGAAAGACAAGTACCAAATGATTTCACTCATCTGTGGAGTATAAGAACAAAGAAAAAACTGAAGGAACAAAACAGCAGCAGACTCACAGAACCCAAGAATGGACTAACAGTTACCAAAGGGAAAGGGACTGGGGAGGATGGGTGGGAAAGGAGGGATAAGGGGGAAAAAGGGGTATTACGGTCAGCACACATAATGTTGCGGTGGCGGGGGGCATACAGGGAAGGCAGTATAACACAGAGAAGACTAGTAGTGATTCTACAGCATCTCACTACGCTGATGGACAGTGACTGTAATGGGCTATGTGGTGGGACTTGATAATAGGGGGAGTCTTGCAACCATAATATTGCTCATGTAATTGTACATTAATAATAGCAAAATTTTTAAAAATAGGAAAATGATTTTTTTAACTTATACTGATTACAAAACTCAGACTTAACACTCAACTAAAATGCAGAAAACTTAAGAAAAAGGAGTTTTGAGAACCCACTAGGCTTGCAAGATTTATGTTATAAAATTTCACTGTATGACGGTTTTGTTGCACTTTATGAGACTATAGATAGATTATTGTATAAAAAAGAGGAAGTAAAACTATACATAAAAAAATACATGAAGTACTGTTACATACTACTACCTAGATGTACCTTGGAAACATAATACTGAATGAAATAAGACAGACATAAAAGGCCACATATTGTATGAAATATGTAAAATGTTGAAAACAAGCAAATCCAGAGACAAAATGCAGATCAGTGGTTGAAAGAGGATGCAGAAAGGAGAAAACTGGGACTGATTACTAAAAGATTTCCTTTCAAGATGATAGAAATGTTTTAGAATTAGATAATTGGTAATGTTACACAAGTCTGAATATATTAAAAACCACTGAATTGCACACTTTAAAACTGTAAATTCTACATTATGGGAGTTTTAATTTTTAAAAAATATATCTCAATTTTTTAAAAAGCCTAAAATGATGGCAAAGTAAAGACCTCCACAGATAACACAGACCGAGAGAATCTGTGACTACGAGACAGTCCTTACAAGAAATACTGAAGGAAGTCCTTAAGGCTAACAGGAAGTGATATGAGATGATAATGTGAATGTACATAAACAAACAAGGTTTATAAGTGTGGTAATCATGCAGGCAAATATAAAGGAAAGGATAGTGATATAACTTTCTCTTTTCTTCCCCATTTAAAGACAAGTGCATAACACAGTTAACTATGAAACTGTATTGCTGGGCCTAAAACATAAGGGTCTAATATTTATGACAATAACACAAAGAGGATATGAGGAAGTACATTTATTTTATATTTGCTTAGGGGAAGTTTTTACACTACAAATCAAAAACTTTTAAATATATCTAAGGTATTCAGGTTAAATATTTCTTCTTTAGGGAGGTTTGTTATTTCTTCTTGAGGGAGGTTTCTATATTTCAAGGAATTTGTCCACTTCATTTAAGTTGTCAATTTTATTGGCATAAAGTTGTCATTAGTATGTCTTTTTAATCATTTTAATATTTGTAGCATTATTTCCTCTTTCATTTCCCATGTTAATTTATGTGTCTTTCTTTCCTGACCAGTCTACCAGGAGGCTTTTGTTATGTTTGTTTTTTAATAACCAGTTTTTGTTTTCTTTTATCTGTTTGTTTTTCTTGTTCATGGTTTTTACATGTATATTTTTAATTTCTTACTTCTACTTAAGAATTCTTTCATGATGGGCTCTCCATCTAAACATAGCTTCAGCTGCATCCCATCAATTTGATTTCTGTTTTCATTATCATTCATTTCAAAATATCTTCTAATTTAAAAGTCTATCTTCAAGTTACCTCAGTTCTAAGAAGCTTTCCTCAGTAATCTCAGTTAACACTGATAGATTCCTAACAGCTGAAAAAGCATTAATTGTTGGACCTCAGAAATACACAGTATTAGAATTTCAAGGCAAGTATTGTCCACAATTTTACAATCCCGTTTCTCAGAACAAAGTAATTTTACTTTCAAATACTTATACATACATATTTACTCTGGCTGTTGTATCTTCTTCAGGAATGTCTAATTTATCCTCTTCCATATCATTAACTTTTACTTGTTTCACTGCTTCCAAAAGCAATGACTCACTGGAAGGCTGTGAGTGTTGGATACCTGTTTAAATATAAAATATCTATTAAACATGAAGTAAAAAAAATTGTATTACATAGCTCTTCTATAATTTCTGACAGTTAATTATTTAATAATAATGGATATTATAAGCAAGGAAAGGGAGAGAGGGGTATTGGGTGAAGGTGGTCAAAAGGTACAAACTTCCAGTTGTAAGATAAATGAGTACTGAAGATGTATGTACAACATGATGACTATGGTTAACAATGCTGTATGGTATATATGAAAGTTACTAAGTGAGTAGATCCTAAAAGTTCATCACAAGGAAAAAAAATTTTAACTATATGAGATAAACTTATTGTTGTAATCATTTTGCAATATGTGCACCTGAAACTTATACAGTGTTTTATGCCAATTATATTACAATAAAGCTGAAAAAGAAAATATAGGAGGTATTTGAAATTACCTAAGACAAAAAGCAATTTACTAAAGAAAAGTTTGTATACATGATTTAGAGTGATCTATACTGTTTGTGATTTTAAAAATTACTATATATGTAAAGAAATAAATGTTCAAAACTATGGTATCTATTTTTAATGACAGTACAATTTGTTTCAGAAATAGGCCAAGTAATCTCTTCAATTAAGTTTAATTCTAAAGCATGCAAATAATTAAGTCAAAGAAAGAATTATTCTCATTATATTAATAGAACTATTTTTACTGTGCATTTGTACTAAAGAAATATTAAGAAAGGATGTGACAAGTTATCTTTAACTGGAAGATAATACATAGACCAAGAGCTGAACTGTTCCCTTCTAGAGCACACAGAATTTAATAAGTAATTCTAATACACATATAGGTAATAAATGTAATGCTTTTTATAAACTATACATTTTGTAAGAAGGCAGGGCTAGTGTAATGGAAAAACCACAGGCCAATGAAGAGGCAAACCTTAATTCAAATTCTGTTCTGCAATTTATTAACCATCGGACCCCTCTGAACCTATGTTTTCTTAACAGTGATATGGAAATACATCACATCACATAAAGAATAAATAAATGGCAGCTATTATTATTGTACATTCAACTATCAATTATCTGGGAGGTTGAGCATAAGAACAGTAATAAAAATATATGCATAATTTATAGGTAGGACTGGGGAAATTTATTTAACTATGAATAAAGACATTTTCATTTGTAGAAAATAAAAATAATTCATACTAAATAAAAAAGTAAATTATAAAAGATGGCAAATCCTCCCTTAGTTTCTCAAGTGGTATTACTGCTCAGACTTCTAAAATGAATCATTACATTTGTGTTTTTCTATGTAAATCTGCTTTGATCACACATTCTTCTATACTAGGAACTCTTGGCTCACACACTCCCCAGAGTATTTCTACTGAACATGTTTTTTCATGTGGTAAGCAAAAATTTATTGTTAGATATTTAATTAAAGAACAAAAGAATGCCATAAAAACTGAGAAACAGGTAGTCTAGATAATCTGATACAAACAGAAAGCTGACTTTATGTGGATGATGACACTGCTCCACTAAGAGTATAAGTTCAAAATCATATAAAATATTGGTGAATAAACCAGGCATAGGAAACAATGCAAATAAAGAGGCCATCTGGGAAACTACTGTAGGCTTGGAAAAAGGAAGCACCTAGCTAAGCCATGGCAACAGCAAAAAGAATAAACATAAGGAATAACATTCAAAAGATATATAAGAGGTAGAATTAACAGGACATTGTACCTAAAGAGCTATTATGTGTAGGGGATTAAGAAGAATGAGGACAGACTCATTGTTAATACTAACAATTCTGAGTGATTAATAGGTGGAGGCAATAATAACTACAACACAAGATATAAGAGAAGCAGAATTTAGGATGAGGAGTAGACAAAAGAGAAAGATGTTATAAGGAGACCTCTGTGGAAGAGGTATCCTAAATAGGCAGATAGGCAGTTGAAAACCTTGATCTGAATTTCAAAAGGCAGGTTAGAATTAGAAATACAGATGAGAAAACATAATTTTATATATATTCTATGGTGAAGCTATAGAATCACCATTTCATTAAAAAGCATAGGTAAAAGGGAAGATGGCTAGCCCCAGATATGAGAAAACCATCATTTAAAAGTTTCTAGGCAAAAAAAGACTAAAAATTGGTAAGAAAATTAGGGGTTTAAGCAGCAGTTCTAGGAAAGTAATACCCTTATAGAGGAGTATACCTATTACATGCTTCAAAGATTATGGAAGCAGTATAAGGACTAAAAAAGTCAATTGTGACAAATCCTCAGAAAAGAATATTCCTAATGAAGAAGTATGGACAAAAAAAACTTCTCTAAAGTCAAATATTTTAAATTATATATTTAGGAATATACTTTCTTTTTGAATATTCTTGTCCCAGAATTTACGAGTGCATTTGTTCCAAAAGATACTTCACATTTCACTTGTTTGGAATTCATAATGAATTTTCCATAGAGATGTTATGATTGATGGTTACCTTTGTAGGTTAGCCCATAATGTAAAAACTACTCTGTATATTTGCAATGGAATGCTTACAAAGCTGTACCAGGGTAAGCAAAACAAATAAAATAGTGTTTTTTAAAAAAGCACCACGAATTCAAGCAACTAATAAAAATACAGACAAAAATGAGTAGATAAAACATTTGCTTCAGCAAACTTTTTTAAAAGAGTTTTAAAGACTGATCTTGCATTATTAAACACTGGTTTTGCACTATTTCCAATTTCACTTTGAAATGTATGACTATTTTCTTCTATATAATTTTAGTGTTGCCATTGTACTTGGGGTAATTTTGAAAACTAGGTAAAGAGAAAGACTGAGAGATGGAAAAAAAGGAAGGCCAACTAGTTATCCTGGACTTAAAAACAACTAAGACCAAGAAGGAGGGATATAAAATTATATCTGTGTAAATGTGTAGAGGGGTAAGGGGAGAAAGACAGGGAATTTCCTCGGTTGGGATTTCTTAGCAAAACTGAAAAAAAAAATAGGGGATGCTATTCTTTAAATGTTATTTGCCAAAAGACAGTTGCTAGGTTATCAGTAGAGTCAAATTTCAAGGAGTAAAATATAATAGTCTCAGGACACCAGGGAAGACAAGCTATATGCAATTGACCATTCCTATACAAGATACTCTCAAAGTTAGTGTTTGTATCATGAGTAGGGTCATTATTTTGCATTAAGGAAAATCAATTGCTGTGTCTGACTTGTTTTAGAATGTAAGACCCTACATGATAGGCATCATGGCTTTCATGATTAATTTTATAGCATCAACTGTTACTGGCCAATATATTAAGGCAATTTAAAAAGCAAGATAAACTGGTATTCATTCCATATTAACTTAGTGAACACAAGGTGCACAGGTGACCATAATAAATTAAATGTAATATAGTGCATATATGACTGCCAAAGACTTTTTTTTATTAAGGTATTATTGATACACACTCTTATGAAGGTTTCACATGAAAAAACAATGTGGTTACTACATTTACCCAAATTATCAAGTCCCCACTCATACACCAATTCAGTCACTGTCCATCAGTGTAGTAAGATGATACAGATTCAGTTTGCCTTCTCTGTGCCACACTGTTTTCCCAGTGATTCCCCACACCATGTGTACTAAAAAAAAATACCCCACAATCCCCTTCTCCCACCCTCCCCACCCACCCTCCCACACCCCTCCCCTTGGGTAACCACTAGTTCCTTCTTGGAGTGCCAAAGACTTTTAACAATCAGTTTTTGGGGGTATTTCACAAACCTGTCTTGAAAAAAGGAGAGACACCAAATCAGAGGGTTACAAAGGAGGGGCTTCTTTAAAATCTGTTTTGAAATACTGCTAGGCTATGTATTTTACACTTTTTTCTAGAAAAAGGCATTGGCCCATCTAAGATACTAAGGTCTAGAATTTTATAAGAACAGGTTATAAAAGAAAGGCTTAAAGTATTATTAAGAATTCTAAATACATTTAACACTAGCTTCAGTCTTGGTAAGCAAAAGGCTAAGAAAAAAGAATCATTGTTTCCCTGTACCATAATAGATACAAGACACAAGAGATTTTACATAAACTACAGTATAAATTTATGATTTAAAATTACATTCTTGCAACAGCGCCACCTACAGCACTCGCGCAGAACCCACGCCCGGTGGCTTTTTTTTTTGTTTTGTTTTTTGTTTTTTGTTTTTTTTGTTTTTTTTTTGTTTTTTCTCCCCTTTCTTTTCTTTTTTTTTTCTTTCCCTCTCTTTCAACAGCCTCCCATCCATTCTCACCCGGCCACAGATTTAAAGGGCCGTGTGGAGCGACGTGGCCGCGGCTCTGGAATAGCGGAGCAATAGCGCCACCTACAGCATTCGCACAGAAACCACCCCGGTGGGCTTTTTGGTGTTTTTTTTTTGTTTTGTTTTGTTTTGTTTTGTCTTGTTTTGTTTTGTTTTGTTGTTGTTCTTGCTGTTTTCTTTTAGGTGTTGCTGCTTTTTCTTTTTCTTTCTTTTCTTTTCCCTTCTCTCTCTCTCCTTATACTTTTATATTATTAGTAGAAATCTCTTTTTTTTCTTGTCTCTCCTTTCTTATCTCTCCTTGCTACCAACAACCAATTCTACAGTCATGAGAAGACAGAAGAATATGATACAGACAAAGCTTCAGACAAACACCACGCCAGAGAAAGAATCTGGAGAAATGGACATTCACAGTCTTCCAGAAAAAGAATTCAGAATAAAAGTCATAGCCATGCTGACAGATCTACAGAAAAATGTGCAAGAGCTGAGGGAGGAAGTGAGGGAAGTAAGGAAAGATAATGCAGAAATGAAACAAGCCATCGAAGGGCTCAACAGCAGATTGAATCAGGTTCAAGACACGATTAAGGAATTACAAGACAGGGACCAGGAATACAAAGAAGCTGAGGCAGAGAGAGATAAAAGGATCTCTAAGAATGAAAGAATATTAAGAGAACTCTGTGACCAATCGAAGCGTAGCAATATTCGCATTATAGGAGTACCAGAGGAAGAAGAGAGAGAAAAAGGGATAGAAAGTGTCTTTGAAGAAATAATTGCCGAAAACTTCCCCACGCTGGGGAAGGAAATAGTCTCACAGTCCACGGAAGCCCACAGATCTCCCAACACAAGGGACCCAAAGAAGACAACACCAAGACACATAATAATCAAGATGGCAAAGATCAAAGACAAGGACAGAGTATTAAAGGCAGCTAGAGAGAGGAAAAAGATCACCTACAAAGGAAAACCTATCAGACTGTCATCAGACTTCTCAACAGAAACCTTACAGGCCAGAAGAGAATGGCATGATATATTTAACGTAATGAAACAGAAGGGCCTCGAACCAAGAATATTGTATCCAGCACGATTATCATTTAAATATGACGGAGGGATTAAACAATTTCAAGATAAAAGAAAGTTGAGAGAATTTGCCACCCATAAACCACCACTACAGAATATCTTAAACGGACTGATCTAGAGGGGAACATCCCTAAGACTAAAAAGAGGTCACCAGAGAAAATAAAAGCATAGCAAAGAAAGCAAACCACCCAAATACTAACTAAAGGCAAAGAATAAAACACCTAATATATAAAGAAAAGAGGAGGAAGAATAGGAAGGGAGAGATAAAGAAACATCAGACGGCGCACACAATAACTTAACAAGAAAGTTAAGTTAGATTCTTAGATAGTAAAGAAGCAACCCTTGAACCTTTGGTAACCATGAATCTAAAGCCTGCAATGGCAATAAGTACATATCTATCAATAATCACCCTAAATGTAAATGGACTGAATGCACCAATCAAAAGACACAGAGTAACAGAGTGGATAAAAAAGCAAGACCCATCTATATGCTGCTTACAAGAGACTCACCTTAAACCCAAAGATATACACAGACTAAAAGTGAAGGGATGGAAAAAAATATTTCAAGCAAACAACAAAGAGAAAAAAGCAGGTGTTGCAGTACTTGTATCAGATAAAATAGACTTCAAAATGAAGAAAGTAGCAAGAGATAAAGATGGACATTACATAATGATAAAGGGGTCAGTCCAACAAGAAGATATAACCATTATAAACATATATGCACCCAACACAGGAGCATCAGCATATGTGAAACAAATACTAACAGAAGTGAAGGAGGAAATAGACAGCAATGCAATAATTCTAGGAGACTTTAACACGCCACTCACTCCAAAGGATAGATCAACCAGGCAGAGGATAAGTAAAGACACAGAGGCACTGAACAACACACTAGAACAGATGGACCTAACAGATATCTACAGAACTCTGCACCCAAAAGCAGCAGGATACACATTCTTCTCAAGTGCACATGGAACATTTTCCAGAATAGACCACATTCTAGGCCACAAAAATAACCTCAGTAAATTCAAAAATATTGAAATCTTACCAACCAACTTCTCAGATCACAAAGGTATAAAATTAGAAATAAATTTCAGAAAGAAATCAAAAAGGCTCACAAATACATGGAGACTTAACAACATTCTCCTAATGAATCAATGGGTTAACGACCAAATCAAAACAGAAATCAAAGAATATATGGAGACTAATGACAACAACAACATAAAGCCACAACTTCTGTGGGACGCAGCGAAGGCAGTCTTAAGAGGAAAGTACATTGCAATCCAGGCCCATTTAAAGAAGGAAGAACATTCCCAAATGAACAGTCTAAGGACACAATTATTGAAATTGGAAAAAGAAGAACAAATGAGGCCCAAAGTTACCAGAAGGAGAGACATAATAAAGATCAGAGAAGAAATAAATAAAATTGAGAAGAATAAAACAATAGAAAAAATCAATGAAACCAAAAGCTGGTTCTTTGAAAAAATAAACAAAATAGATAAACCCCTAGCCAGACTCATTAAGAGAAAAAGAGAA